>PVKP010005163.1:0-39764 GCA_004027715.1 Plecturocebus donacophilus | reverse complement strand
CAAGAGGAGAGCCAGCCAGCTGACAGATGGCCTTCCAGCAGGGAGGAAGCAGGAATTCTCCTAATCTGTGAATCCTGGAATTCGAAGGTTTGGACTTCAGCCTCTTTCAAACTCCAGAGACAGCATCTCCACCACAGCCTTCCTGAGGCATTAAGAGAGGCAGCAGCTGGATCTGTCAAACTTTCACTAAACAGTCTGCAGACCAGCCGGTTTCAGCTGAGATCGGGAGATAGCAACTATTTGCACACTTTCTCCCAAATGCCCCACCCCCAGTAAAATGCTTGCAGTGTTTCTCTTTTTATGTATAACAATATATATATATATATATATATCTCCCTCATCCATGACCCAGTCTACCACGGCCCCCATCATCCCAGTCAACCCAGTCCCCAGCCTATGAGGAAGCCAGATTTTCCTATTTCCATAAATTCTTCTAGGACTTACAGGGACAGCAAAGGTGCAAAGCTCAGGGCTGGGACAGCCAAGCTCTAGTCCACAGAGGGATAGGGTGTCCTGGGCAAGGCTGAAGCTGCCGCGGAGCTGCCTGGCTCTGGATTCCATAATTAAAGTCACTGGGTGTTTGATCACCTCCTCAATGCAGAGTAATTAAAATCACTGCACTGTTTGTTTTTCATTTCCTTTGATAAATGGTGAAAACTGCTAACAAGCCACAGCAGCGTCGCTCCACCTCACTCCCCCTTGGCGTCCCCGTTTCCAGAAGCATCCTGCATCTCTCCAGGTTGAGACTGAGTCAGGAACTGCAGGAGCAAAGCCAGGCATCGCCAAAGAGTGGGGACTCGGCAGGGCAGACCCACACGGCTGCTGCAAACCTGTATGAGGCTCACCTCTTAGAGAGAGTTGGCACTGTCTGTTCCAATGTTTAACGGCAGGAGGGGTTCAGGTAGGTCATCATTTTATAGAGAACACTAAAAGCATAAGTTCAGGCTGTTCTGTTTGGCTTTTAAAAGCACACCCTTCCCAATCCCTTATGAAAAAAAGTGGGGGAAGCCAGGCGCAGTGGCTGACATCTGTAATCCCAGCCCTTTGGGAGGCCAAGGCAGGCACGTCGTTTGAGGTCAGGAGTTCAAGACCAGCCTGACCAACGTGGTGAAACCCTGTCTCTAGTATAAATAGAAAAATTAGCTGGTCATGGTGGTGTATTCCTGTAATCCCAGCTCCTCAGGAGGCTGAGGCAGGAGAATTGCTTGAACCCAGGAGGCACAGTGAGCTGAGATCTCACCACTGCACTCCAGCCTGGGCAACAGAGAAAGACTCCATCTCAAAAAAAAAAAAAGGTGGAGGAAATCCAGTCATCCTGGAGAAAATAGTTTCTATAAATCTCTGTAAGTTTCAGCCTCTCCCTATAAAAATTGGGTAGAGTCATATTTTCTGTTGATTACACTAAGGTGTTAATGAGAATTAAACAATGTGTTACCCAGGTAAGTGCTCTTCAAACCACAATGTCCTACATGATCTCAGGAAGTTGCTGGCATTGTTCTTGTCTCCTTGCAACTCAGAGTGGAGAAGCAGAGAGCTTGGCTGTTTCCCAAAGCAACTTAGCCTCTCTAGTTAAAGCCAGGTGCACTGAAGAAGGACAGGGAAGGGGAGGATGTGGGAGGGCAATGGGCATTGCTGGGAAATTTCCACTTCTTCCCCTGAGGCCTGTCAGGCGCTCTCTGAGACCTCACTATGATGCCCCTTAGGCTTGAGGCAGCCAGCAGGGATTGTGGACCATAGACTGCTTTCCCAAGAAACTCCTTCCCTCGTAACTTTCATGTTCCCTATAATTGAGCTGTGAGGGAAATGAAGGCACCTGCAGAGGTGACTTCTGACCCAGGAGTCTTCCCTCGAATCCCCTCTATGTGGCAGCTGAAGTCCATCCACCAGGTGCAAGCTAGCCCTGTTTAATCAAACAGATGTCTGCAGGCTCCCACAGAAAACCCTGAGGTCAGCCCTTCTTTGCCTCCAGAGAGTACTAACCTACCCACAGATTATGTGAAATCATTTTGAAAGCACACATGATACAGCCTCTTATTTTAAAGTCCAGGCTTTTTCTCAGACCCACAGGGACCAGTCTGCCTTCCGGCAGTGGGCAATGTTGTCAATGAGGAGGGTTTATCTGCGGGACGCTAGGTTTTTGTCTCCCCTTCAGTCTAACTCCTCATGTCATCCATTGTCCTGGGAAAAAGATGTTAATAACTCAAACAGAGGAAAACGAAACCCAACAGCCTAGAGAAACAGAAGGAGAGGGCTTCCAATGGTGGAAAATAATAACTCTCAAAGGGAAATCATTGGCCCAAAGCAACACCAGCCCATAAGAAAGAGCACAAGCTTATGGGTGACACAGCTGCCCTCGACACGGACATCAGACTTTCCACTCTAGGACTCCAGCCGTGGTCCATCACATCTGATTTTTAATGCGATGATTCCCAGAAACACAATCAAATGTTTGAATGAAGGACTCTACCAACACCATTACTGGGAAAACCTAGTGATTTTTGTCTATTGTTTGGAAGAAGCTGAACCTCTTGGAGAAAAGTGGGAGGTGGCCTGGGCATGAGTCAGGCAGCCACACATGATTGAAGAGGGAAAAGTACAGGCTTGGGGACATGCGCAGCAAGCTGTGAATGCTGACTCCACCATTTGCTAGTCATACAACTTTGGGGAAATCATTTATTCTCCAAGCCTCAGTTGACTCATCTGTAAAATAGGGATAATAATGACCACATCATAACATTATCACAAGGAGATAAAAGAATATAGAATACTCAATGGTCCTTATTGCATAATAGGAATTAAACAAATGGTCACTACTATTATCTTTATTACTACCAGTAAGTACTATCACTCTTGGTAATATCAGTACTATTACTCAGGAATTGGGGATGGTTGTTTCATTCTTTATTCATTTCCTTCCTCAATTCAAAAATCCCTCCACCGTGGTTCCTGGTTCCAACAAGGTCAGCACCTATATCATTCCCCCAGTGAGCCGCTTTGGAAACGACTCCAGACTCAGCACCAAGGAGTACCCTGAGGTCCCCTGCAGGTCATTGCTCTGCGTCCTGACAGATGGCCAGCCATGCAGGAGGACAAGCTGCTGTCAGGCTGAAGGTGCCATCCCATCCCATGGCATCCCATGCCATCCTGTCCCATGCTGGCATCGGGAAATCCCTAGGCCAGGCCTGCACAGCTGTCTATAGAGACGGCCAGGAACCCAGCCTGCAAATCTAGGAATAAAGTCGGGGGCCACAGGGTGTGGGAGAAAGCAAAAAAGCCTGTCAGCCTCTTCCCAGGCTCTGCACTGGCCTCAGGCCGCTCTCAACACACAATCACCCTGTTTTCATCATCTTTAAGCCAAACAAACACAGCCAGGCACTCCACAGAAAAAGCAGTCTTCCCTTCTGCCTTTCTGAGTCCTTTCATTATTTACTCATAACATATTTATAAGTAATGACATTTCCCCACCCTGACCTCTCTCTCAGATCCAAGAAGGAGGAGGAACATAAAATGCTCTAAGCCTACCAAGAGAAAGAGATAAAGGATGTTATATTTAAATCTCCTGGGTCCCAATAACTTGCAAAATGATTCCCCAGCGGTGCCACCTGTCCCCTGAAGAACACACACCTGCCCTGATTCTCAGATGTTCTCCTGTACCTCAGTCACCCTCAACATATCCCCGAGAAAAGGGTGGGAAGAGAAGACAACTCACCCAGATGGCATCACTCACTCTGCCCTCTCCACTTCCACAGAACCGAGACGGGAGAGAGGGACCAGCACAAATTTTAATTATTTGCTTGTATGTTTCATTCATGAGGCCCTCTTTCTGTGTCTAGATCAGTGGCTGGCACAGAGTAGGTACATGACCAATAACAGCTCAATTGCATAGCAGATTATGTGCCTGGATATCTAAGGGGCTCAAACCTAACTTGAGCCCAAAGAGTTGAACTAAATCCCATCAGCAAGTGTGCCGCCTCTCAGGCTTCCCCACCTAGTGCACGGCTCAGAACAGAAATCTACAATCCCTCCTTGACCACTCCCTTTCCTTCCCACCCATCCAGTCTGTGGGCAGGACACGTTGCTTTGACCTCTGCAGTCAACCCTGAATCTGACAGCCTCTTACTGCCCTCAGGCAGCACACCTAGTCTTCAGCTGCCGCTGTCCTTTGCCCTCCCTCCTTCATCCAGACATCTCACAAGCCATCCTTCATTCGATCAATCAGATCCCAGCCATGCCTTGCTTCAAGCTTGGAAACGTTATCCAGGCAATGAATATAAACTCAAAAGCCCTGGCCTGGCCTGTGAGCACCGCCCAGTCTGCACCCTGCCGGCTGGCCCCTTCACTCACTGCCCTCCTTCCACACTAGCCTTCCCCTCATCAACTGTGGAGGAAGGGCAGATGTGGAAGGTCCCTGCAGCGAGCCCCCATCTGCACAGTCCAGGCCTTCCCTGCCGACATCACACTACCCTCCTTTCTCTGCTTCACAGGGCGGATCACTGAGGACAGTCATGGAAAGTCTCTGTTTATGTGCTTTTCCTCTAACTTTCGCCCCCCAAAATTTAAGCTCTGTTGGGTAGAGGCCCCTTCTACATTATGGATGGCCGTATCCCTGCTGCCAAGCACAAAGTAGGCACTAGAAACCCTTTGTGGGCTGGCTAGATGAAGTGCTTAATCTAGTGCTCTCTCCAGTCCTTGAGTTCTTTCTCATTAAATTTAGTTTTGCACTCTCATGTATTTACAGACCACATGGTGGGGGGATCTCCCCAGAGACATTAAATAAATCCTCACCTTACAGTCCTGCATTTACACATATAAATATTCTCCTCATTCAGAATATTCTAGGTCAGCAGCTCTCAAATATTTTTATTCTCAGAACACTTTTATGCACTTAAAAGTCATTGAGATTTAAAAAGCGCTTTTGTCTATGTGTGGCTTATCTAACATTATTTACTGTGTTCAAGTTAAAACTGAGAAATTTTAAAAATTTTTATTAACTCATTTTAAAATAAAAATAAACCGTTACATCTTAATATATATAATATATTTCTATAATTTTAAGTATGTTTTGGCCAGACACGGTGGCTTACGTCTGTAATCCCAGCACTTTGGGAGGCCAAGGTGGGCAGATCACCTGAGGTCAGGAGTTCGTGACAAGCCTGACCAACATGGCGAAACCCTGTCTCTACTAAAAATACAAAACTTAGCAGGGTGTGGTGGCAGGTACCTGTAATCCCAGCTACTAGGGAGGCTGAGGCTGGATAATCACTTGAACCCAGAAGGCAGAGGTTGCAGTGAGCCAAAATCTCACTATTGCACTCCAGCCTGGGTAACAAGAGTGAAACTCCATCTCAAAAAAAAAAAGTTAATTATATTTTAAATGCCATGTGGTATCCTAGGTTGGATCCTGGAACACATAAAGGATATATAATAGAAAAACTAATTCAAATAAAATCTACCATTTAGTTAATAGTTACGTACTAATGTCAATTTCCTAATTTTCACAAGTGTACCATGGTCAGGTAGGATGTTAACCTTGGGGAAAACTGAGTGAAGGGTTTATAGACACTCTTTGTACTATGCTTGCAGCATTTTGTTTTTAAATTTTTTAAATTGACACATAATAATTGTGCATATGTATGGAGTACACAGTGACACTGTGATACACATAATGTATAGTGATTACCAGATCAGGGCAATTATCATACATACATACCTCAAACATTTATCATTTCTTTGTGTTGGGTACATTCAATGTCCTCCCTTCTAGCTATTTGAAGCTATATAATATATTATTGTTAACTACAGTCTTCCTATAGCTGTAGGATGTTAAATTGACAGTCTGCTATAGAACATTAGAACTTGTTCCTCCTATCTAGGCTGCAATTTTTTATTTATTATTTTATTTTTTGAGACAGGGTCTCACTCTGTTACCCAGGCTGAAGTGTAGTGGCATGATCTCAGCCCACTGCAGCCTCTGTTTCCAACGTTCAAGTGATTCTCATGCCTCAGCCTCCCAAATAGCTGGGACTACAGGCGCCTGACTAATTTTTATATTTTTTGGTAGAGACGGGGCTATATCATGTTGGCCAGGCTGGTCTTGAACTCTTGACCTCAAGTGATCCATTTGCCTTGGCCTCCCAAAATGCTGGGATTACAGGCCTAGCTGTAATTTTGTGTCATTTAACAAATCTCTCCCTATCCTCCAACCCCCCTGCCCTTCCCAGCCTCCAGTATCCTCTGTTCTACTTTCTACTTCTATGATACCAATTATTTTTTAGCTTCCTGCAACTTTACTTTAAATATAAAATTATTTTAAAATAAAAGGTTTATTTTTTAAAAGCTATATTTTTAGAAGAATTGTGAGAAGAGGAACATTGTTTTTACATTTTTTTCAAATCCCATGTATGTTTGCCTTACTAGATGATAGCTGGATTTTCTTATCTGCATCTGTATTCAATCTGTTGTGATATGCTGTCTTAGTTGAAGTTTGTGAAGAAAATCAGGCTTCACATAGATATATAGTTGGAAAAGGGAAGATTTAATAACCTTATCAGATAGCTATAAATGTTTTTTATTTGCTTTTTCACCAAAATTTGACAAGTGGTAGCTCCATAAAGGTTACTTGCAATATGCTATATGAAACCATACCAATGAACTTTTTGTACTCCATTATAAAATTTCTTTTGATGTATCTTGTACTTTGGATAGATCTTTTACCCACCCATGATTTTGTAACATCATGCATTGATAAAACTGTTCACTGAGTTATGTAGATCTTCCAAATTTTGATGCATTTCATTATATAATATCAAAAAAGAACACTCATTAATATAAACCATCTCATCAGAAAAATCTTTAAGATTTGGGAAGCTGTCAAGTTCCTCATGATGGAATTTTCCCAACTTTAACGCAATTCTAATTTTTGCTTGAGTGCTTGAATTTTATCACTGGCAAAAAAAAAAAATATGGTCAGTTATGTTCCTTAAAATGGCAGGCTCATTTCATGCCATTTTAAGAAAATGTCTCCCAAATATTTAAGTCTGAATAGCCATGGTTTGTCTATCAGTCATTTTTTTTTTCAAGTAAAAAATGACATCCCATGAAAAAGGCTCAAGGTCAGTTCACAACTCAAACAACTGCATAAGGGTGTTTTCCTCAAGATGACCTTTGCACAGTGGTAGGAGGCAGAAGTCCTTTATGTATGCTTCTCATTTTGCCACTCAGAATATTAAAAGATGTGTCTTCAAGGTTGACATTTAATACAATTAATAATTTCTACCACTTCAGCAAGGACATTCCTAAGTAAAACTGGCAGGGTTTCGTTTGTTTGTTTTTGGTTTCTTTTTACTGTGTGTGGGAAGGTACCTGACTTTCAGTGGTTTGGTGTCCCTGCCTTGATTTGGATAAAGACACCCACAGCTTCACCCATCTTTGCTTTTACCTCATCAGTCTAAGCTTTAACACAGTGAAAAAGGCAAGTAATGTTTTAACATCATTAAGCAAGTCACTTTGACCTCAGAGAACCCCTGAATTGTCTGTATTTGTCTGTATGATGCTATAAAATAATACCTGTGGCTGGGTAATTTATAAAGAAAAGAGGTTGATTCAACCCACGGTTGTGCAGGCTGCCCAGGAAGCATGATGCCAGCATCTGCTTCTTGTAAGCCATCAGGGTGCTTTTACTGACGGGAGAAGGTGAAGGGGGAGCAGCATGTCACACCACCAGAGAAGGAACAAGAGAGAGAGGAGGAGCCAGCCACTTTTTAACAAACAGATTTCATATAAACTCATTATCATGGGGAGGGCACCAAGCCATTCATGAGGGATCTGCCCCCATGACCCAAACACATCCCACCAGGCCCCACTTCCAATACTGGACATCATATTTCAACACAAGATTTGGAGGGGACATATATCCAAACTATATCAGAGTCTTTGGAAACCTCAGTGGTCTATAGGCCTTACGTTCTAAATCACCATTCTGGATGACTTTCCAATGAGATACTCCAAAATGCAAACAAGTACTGAGCACTGACGATGTAGACACAATTTGAAATGCCTATAAAGAGTGAAGCTAGGACCACTCAAAGAAAACGAAGAACAAGACACTTCCCTTTAAAATATAGTTATATAAATAGCAGATGGGTAAAACAACTCTGAGATATATAAGAGAACTTCAATGATGACAAAATGGAGGTTGTGGTAAGAATTCTAAGTGCTGAAAGGATGCAGATAGGGACCTCGGGGAGTCTGATGCATCAGGCAGAAGGGATTCTAGGAGTCTAGTCCTTTGGCAGAGTTAGCTCTGGCTTGTGGATTTCTTCTTCTGCCTCACTCCTGAGAATGTGCCCCTGACCTAATGAGCATCCCGAAGAGCAAGGCCTCAGTCCACAGCCTGAAGGTGGAGCTGGCATAGACAAGGCAAAAAGATGGCAGGCGCACATGTGCACACAACTCCTAGCAGTTAAAATAGTACAGAAGGGAAAGCCCCTGCCTGGAGACCAGTAGTGGTTAATTTCTGCATTTGGGTAAGAAAAGAAAGAAGGAAAAATACTGCGGGATACCCTAAAGGGCTAATCATAAAAGGGCTAATTATTTTTTAAATGACTCAATTTTTTAAAGGGCTGATTATTGTTTTCACACACACACACACACACACGCACGCACGCGCACACACACAAAAAAACCAAAAGTTGATTTAACAAAAGATCAAAATCCAAGGACAGGTATGGCATTTTTGAGATGAAGTTTATGCCAAATGCATGCTGTACACCAACCATGTCTGAAACTCCCACAGCTAATTTGAACACAGTGGTATTCGTAGGTTTTTGCAATCCCCCACTGTTTGTGTTCATTTCAAATGACACTAGACTTCAAAAATTGGCCACCTGCCCACTTAACTTAGGCTCTTTGTAAATGGTGTGGCCAGACCAGGAGCCATTGGAGCCTGTATTGTTTTTCTGACAAGTTGTGGCCTTACCCTGCAGAGCCAGGCCATCCTGCATCCTAATGGAGCCCATTGGAGCCCATCAGAGGTGGTTATGGGCTTTTCTGCTGCCTGCTTTTGGCCCTAGTGCCAAATGACTCAAAACCCCTCTGGCTCCCTGTTGCTAGGCTCAGATGATTCCAAGCAGAGGCCCCAAGACACCTTTAACAGAGATCAAAAAAAAAAAATTGTCTCCAACCCCAAAACTACGCAGGCTCTGTAGGAACAGAAAACTAAAGCATTCCACAGTGTAGCCAATGGCCCTGATCGAATCCCAACCAGGTCTCATGGAAGCTGAGGCATTTTCTCAAGCAGATTTGACCAGTGACAAACCTTGGTGACAGTAAAACTTGTCCTTCAGTCTTACTCAAGACCCATAGGTAGCTCTATTCCAACAGCATTTGGTGGTGTCATTCTGTTCACCAAAACTTTTCTCTTTTTTTTTGAGACAGGGTCTTTCTCTGTCACCCAGGCTGGAGTGCAGTAGTGTGATCATGGCTCACTGCAGCCTCACCTTCCTGGGCTCAAGCAATCCTCCCACCTCAGCCTCCTGAGTAGCTGGGACTATAGGTGCATGCAACCATTCCTAGCTAATTTATATATATATATTTGGTAGAAATGGGGTCTGGCTATATTGTCCAGGCCAAGGTCTCCAACCCCTGAGCTCAACCTATCCACCCACCTCGACCTCCCAAAGTGCTGGGATTACAGGCATGAGCAACCACATCCAGTCACCACCACAACTTTTTAAAGTGGAATCCAATTTAGTTCTCTCTCCCACAAGCCCCACCTCAACCCCCACGTAGGAAATAGTACATGGGCCCCAGTAAATCTTGGTTCACATAGGTCACACAGGACAGGCAGAGGGGATGTACAATGAAGTCTAAATCATGCAGCTACTGATCTCTGCATTTGTGTTTATCTTAACTCTCTAAATAGTTGGTGAGTTTCTTTAACAGGGAGCAATTAGGAAAGACGTGAGTGCCAAAGTAATTTAGAGATCTCACATCACCAGGTCAGGGAGATCTGGTCAGTAGGTGGTTTCCAGCATAGACTCCAAAAAGCACATGAGTCCCTCAGATGAACTCCAGAGTCTGCAACTAGAAAGGGATTGCAAAGGGGGATGGGGGAGAAGACGGCCCCATCCCTTTTTTAACCAGGCAAGCTCTGCTCTGAAGAAAGTACTCCCCACTAAAGTCATAAATAATTAAAGGTTGGAAAATCCTGATACTGGTGTTAGTTATGAAGGATTTTCAGCAGCAAAGGAGTGAGATAATCAGGAAGCTCCCTGGGCAGTACCAGAAGCCTGGTTGCCTGGAGGGAGGCAGGCAAGTGAAGAGACCACTGCCTAGTTCCGACAAGTTGATTAAGACTGGGTTACAACTATAGGTGAATAAAAGGAAAGAAAAAGATGGATGTACAGTCGCAGCTACTCAGGAGGCTAAGGCAGGAGGACCGCCTGAGTCAGGAGTTGAAGGCTGCAGTGAGCTGTGGTCATGCCTGTGAATAGCCACTGCACTCCAGCCCAGGCAACACGGAGAGGCCCTGTCTCTTAACAAACTAAAAACAAACAAACAGAAAAGATAGGTCTAAGAGACAATGTCAAGAAATGATTCTCTGGGAGTTGATGGTTACTTTTACATGAAGAACCACAATGGGATTCCACTACACATTCGTTAGAATGATTGTGTAAAAAAGGCTGACAATATATAGAGCCGGGAAGGAGGCAGAGTCCCTGGAACTCTCATGGGGTGAAAGGAAAAAAATGGCTGATCCACTTTGGAAAACTGTTTAGCAACTTTTTGTTAGTATGAAATGTATATCTACCCCATCACTCAATGATTTCACTTCTAGATATTGGTCCAAGAGAAATAAAAATATATGTCCCCAAAAAGACTCATATAAGAATATACATTGAAACTATGCAAAAAAAACTGGAAATATCCCATATGCACATCAACAGAATATGAATAACCATACTTTGGTATAGTTATACAAGGGAACAATTAAAAAATCAGAAATGAAAAGGAATGAACTAGAAATACAAGAGACAATCTCAAAAACATTATGTGAAGCAAAATAAGGCAGACATTAAAGAGTGCATACTCTATAATCCGGTTACATGAAGTTGAGAGCAGACAAGACCACTCTCTAGGACAGAAATAAGAACCATGATTGCCTCTGGGGAAGGGGAGTCATGGACCAGAAAGGGGTAAGGGAAAGGTTGTATATTTTTATCTGGGTGGAGGAACACAATGTAAACATTTGTCAAAGCTCACTGAGCTCTACACTTAAGATCTACGCATTTTATTGTATGCTTTAAAATCGACCTCAATAGTTTTTTTCATGAGACGACTAGAAAACAGGAATCTCCAAGTACTCAAGAGCTCCAACAACAGACCGGAAGAAGAAATTTGCCACTAATGCAACAGCGGAATCAATGGGGCCGAGGTGGTGCTCATTTTCACCTTTTATGAAACACTCCTTATACTTTGCAACACCATTTTTGTCTTTGCCTCCTGTTAGACCACAAGCTCCCTGAAGTCCCCTTAGTACAAGGCCATGTGAAAAACAGATCCTCAGTCACAGGAGGTGGCTTGGAATTGAGATCAGGTGATAAATTTTCCTCTTCCCTCTGGATCCTAAGATTGACAGGTTTAATAAGCAAGTATATGGATTCATTAATGAATAATGACAGGTTAAAGTGCTACCTCTGGCTGAGAAGATGGCTTCATTTCTGTGGGTCTTAGAGAGATTCAGTGCCTTGACCCAGAGGAATGACTAACTGGAAAATTTTAGCTCCATGGAAGATCAGTCATAGAGCTTGGATGAAAACAGTTTCCCAGACCCCTAGGTCCACAGGGCCCATTCCACCAGTGAAGAGCCCACCTCAGTCTTCAAGGCACTAGCCAAGTCCTCTCATTAGAGATTTCTTCTCCCTGCTCCTCTCCTCTTCTCCACCGTGCTCAGCTTCCTACCCCTTGTCCTCCATGTCAACACAATCAAATGCAGGAAATCTGTCCACGCTCATTTGTACATGGGTCTTTGCCATTCACCTGCCCTGGAGACAACAGGGGACCCTGCGCAACAGCCACGTTTACACCCATGGTGAAGCATGTCCTGTCATCCCCTCAACGTTAGGATGCACTCTGTTTGCACCTAACTAAACTGAGGAGACTCCAGAAACTCAGGGAAAGCCTCTGCCATTGCTCTTGAGGAGCGAATAAACAATGCTTCCTCCCCAGCTGGTCCAGGGCTGCTGGCGCCTGCCACGCCGGTCCTGACCTCAGCAACTTTAGAAGGATTGCATGTTCCCGGGAAATTAGATTTATGCAAAATACCCAGTGAAGTCCTGTGCCTTCAAGGCACCCTGATTCTGCCCCTGCCTCAGAAACTGCCGAGGAGCCATCCCAGGTAGCTCTCCCTCGTAGGAATGCTGTCCCCACCCTCATCAGCAGGTCAAGAGGCTGCTCAGGTGACGCAAATGCACAGAACAAAAGGCGATGCTCCCTCCTTTACTTCTGCCCTTTTTCCACTCTTCTCCCTCAACAGGAGTGAACGTATGGAAACCCACATCTTCAATCCCTCAAAATCCCTGCCGGTGGCAACAGAAGTGTCTAGCAACTTGCGGGCACACGCGCACGCGCGCGTGCACACACACACACACACGCTCCTTAAAGATTCTGAGTTAATTGTCAGACAAGGGGAATTACAGGCCCAGCTACTGCCTTCAGTGGGCTTTAAATATAAGCAAGACAACTCCAATTAAGAACAGAAGCTCCAGGTAAGAGACAGTTTCTCCCCTACAAGTCTGTATGTGTCCCATCAGATGTTCAAGCAAATGCTGTGTGTGCACGTGAGAGGTGCACCAATTGCCAATGGATGGTGGAGAATATAAATTACCCTGCAGTATAACCAAGCTTCCAGGGCAGCCCTTGATGACTATGAGCTGCCAAGTTAGGTCATGAGGGGTGAGTGCGGAAAAAAACAGGAGGGGTCACAGCAGTTTCTGTTTTAGTGTAGTGAGATCACAAGAGCAATTTCTGCAGCACGATCTGCTTTCCAGCCTCTCTACCCAAGCAGCTTTAAAATACAGAGGAAGATGTCAAGGTTGGGCTGAAGGAAGAGATGGTTAGCTCTATTGAATGAGAAGTAACAAACTTGTATGTAATACAGTCTAGAAAAGGATTCCATGTGGCCAGACCAATCAAGGACGAATCCTAGCTCTGAGAGCTGTGCCTGGAGCAAGACATGGATGTTTTCAGCCTGTTTCCATATCTGAAAATATGGAGAATAATATCTGCTTATATAGAGTCAGCATTCAGTAATGACACCTGCCACAAAAGGCTGTTTTCTAGAGATCTCCCAATTCAAAAGAAAATGATGATGGTGGTCATGGCTTTCACAGCCTGAGGAGAAGTAGGGACCAACAGATGAGCTGGCCAAGCTGAACCCAGACAGGATCCAGTATTTATTAGGGTCGTTGCCACATTCTGCCCCCCCAGGATTTACAGGCATAATTAATGTATTGATTAAAACAGACAATTTTTCACTTTATTACAATATCCAGTATCATCTTTGGTCCTTCAGAGGATATAATATTCTTTTTCACCATGACATTGTTACATTGGACAATAGCAGTATTCCTTCCTATGAGCTCCCAGGCCCACACATGAAGCTCTGTGAAGAGCCACAGGGTGAGAGTAGCACCCAGCCGTGGAGTTGTGTGTTTGCCACCTTGGACATTAGGATAACGGCTCCGAAATCTTTTCAATCTACAGAGAATTTTGGCAGAGAACATGGACCGCATACTACATGTCTCTCACTTTACTGGGAAGAGCTTCCAGCTTTACCCAAAACAGTCCATGGGTGTTCATGAGTGACCCCTTATGTGTTTGAAATGGGAGAAGCAGTAAGCAAGGCTCTGCCTCGTTCTCCTGGAGTCTGCAGTCTGGAGGTGGAGAGCTAAGTGCAGGGCAATCGGACCAGACAAATGACCTACCAGGGGGAGCACCTGGCCCTACGTGAGCCCATAGGAAGCCATTGGACCCACCCTCGGGAAGGCCAAGAGAAGCATCCTAGAAGCAGTGGTGGGAGACAGACTCAAAAGAGGAGCAGGTCTCAAGGTCAACGTCACTTCCTCAAGGAAGCCCTCCCTGACCACCCCTCCCAATCTAAATTCAAAGCTTCTGACACTCTCTTATGGTCACTGTTCTTTCTCTTACTGATCATTATCTGTATTTACATATTCACAGTTCATGCTTCCTCCTCGATTAGTCCAAAACTCTGCTAGGGACCGGGGACTCTGTCTCTTTTGTTTAGCAGCACTCGGTCCAGTAGCTGGCAGGTGCTAAGTGCTCAGTAGGTATGAATTAGATGAATCATGACTGAGAAGAGTGTCCTAGGCTGAAAGAACAGCTTGCATAAAGGACGGAGGGTTGGAAGCAGGTGATGCAGTCAGCGCGTAGAAAAATCCATTCTGGTGAAGCAGAGGCCATCTGTGGAGAGGAGAGAGGCAAGAGCCGAGGCTGAAAACGCAAACGGTGAGCAAGCCACGCAGCACCACGGAAGCCTTGTGGAAGGGTCTGGGCGTGACCCCAAGGACGGCGCCGACCTTGGAAGAGCTTGAAGTAGGGGAGTGAGGTGATCCGATGTGTATTACTCTTGCTACAATGTGAAAAATGCTCAGAAAGGAGCAAGCGTGGAAGTGAAATAAAAAAGAACTGGTTAATAAGGTGTGGATTAAACCATGTGAAGGATTATAGAAGGCTGTTCCAGAAACGAAAGAGAATTTCGAGAAAGCAAAGGTAAAAGGAAATAAGTATGAAGTGGAATCTGAATGTCTTAGGCATCCTTTCATGAGGTGGCTGAAGGGAGAAGGAGAGTCAAGAACTGCCCTCTGGCACGTGGCATGGATGGTGGTACCTTTCACTGGGGCAGAGAAGAACCCAGAAAGAGGTGGAAGTGAAGCTGTGAGAAGAGGTGTTGATGACTGGTTCAGTCACAACCGGCTAACTTTATGTGCAGCTTCCTGTAGAAATATCCAGTAGTAATTGCACGGACCACAGCAAAACAGCTCACAGCAAGAGATAGGCTAGGGGTAGAGTGTTTTAAAAAATCCATATAATGACAGTCGTTAATGACAGGAATACACAAAATTGCCCTCAAAATTAATTAGAATAGTTTACTTTCATGAGATACCAATTATGGAAAACCTTGTAAAAATCATTATGTCAGCTGGGCGGGTTGGCTGATGCCTGTAATCCCAGCACTTTCAGAGACTGAGGCAGGCAGATCACGAAGTCAGGAGATCAAGACATCCTGGCTAACACAGTGAAACCTCATTTCGACTAAAAATACAAAAAATTAGCCAGGCACAGTGGCAAGCACCTATAGTTCCAGCTACTCAGGCAGCTGAGGCAGGAGAATCACTTGAACCTGGGAGGCAGAGGTTGCAGTGAGCCAAGACTGTACCACTGCACTCCAGCCTGGGTGACAGAGTGACACTCCATCTCAAAAAAAAAAAAATCATGTGAGAAACCATGGTAAAGCCATCTATCACCAATACTCATGCTCTAATATTCATATTTGATATACATACACATTTATTACAACACCTATATAAAATAATCATCACACATTATCTCAATTAAACCATAAAGTTCTAGAAAATGGGAATGTATTTTTGTCCATATTTATTTCTGTATTTTCTGTTCCTCACTGGTGTCCATCATAGAGAAGGCACTCAGTTACTGTGTGTGAGCCGCATGGAATTTAATTCCTTGATTAAATGACTTTCTTAATTTCCCAATTAATGAATGCACCTGACTTGTGCTTGGATAGACATAAACCAGAGGGGGGTGTTCCTGGGCTCAGGAAATCTGGCCCATGTCACTTTGGAGCAGAAAGAAAGGCAATTTGCCCATCTGTCTGGGTCACGAAAATCAGCAGGAGATGACCTCGCCTGGGATTCTTCTTTCCTTGAAAGTTTCGTGTTCTTTTCTTACTATGCTGGATGTGTGCCCCCAGATCTGATATTAATATGTTACTAGAACTTTGAATACATGAAAGCATTTGTATTTTAAAAGCAGTCAGAGCAAAATTGAGAAAAGTGGGTCTCTAATGCTGGGGTGTCAGAAAGATGGGGCTAGGATGACAGACGACCAGGATGGCACACTTCAGGTCCTGCCCATGTAGGTGGGAAAAGGTGATTCTGGCAGCTAAGGCACTGTGGTGGTGGAGACAGAAAAGGTCAAGCATCACACATGCCGTGCGTGGCCTGGGTACTCACCCCAGTTTGTGGCAGTGATGAGCTGGTGATGACATCATGACCCCAGGTTATAGAGGGGCCACAGTGCCTGCATTTTCAATTCCTTGTCTCTTATGACAGTTGGGTCATGACCTACCCCAGTGACTGGTATTTTTACCCACTGTGATGGTATAACATAGAGACAGCCTCCAGCATGTGAAGAGATGGCTGTAAAAGTCTACCAAATTATATTCCCCAAAACCTGAACTACATGTCATAACATATCAAAAATTGAAAATGCACTGAAACTGATTTGGATGATACGAAATTCCAATATTTATGAGGTACCAAGTTCCTAAAAATATAAAATTCAGAAAGCTTTTATTGAAATGCTTACTGAAATTCTTCCTCTATTTAAGAAGTCAGCTCTTTAAATAAAGGAGTGACATTTTGCACAGCCCAGAATTTTACTGAATGAATTCTGTGCAAGGTCAGGCAAAAATATGAAATTAAATCATATTGGCAAATTGTGATGCAAGATTCCCTTTAAACATATGTTTTCTGCATGGACATAAATCAGCAAAAGTGAGGGCTGAAAGAATCAACCTTTTGCTGCATTCACACATTCATAATGACTCGTAGCAAGAGTGACAAATGCCACTTATTCTCTCCCTTCTGAGTGTCACACAATGTTTTGCCTTAAAAAGTCCAAGACAAAGAGGAAGACATGAAAGCAAAATACAGGGTGCATATACAAGCCAAGACCAATATCTCTCTGAAAATGTCCCCTTTCAAAAAAAAAAGAAAAAGAAATCTCCCCCTACCCCCAATTCAGCCTGCATTGCCATGGCAGCCTGTGCTGGGCCGTGCAGGTCCGTGCCATGGAGAGGAGTTGGAAACAACCAATGGCAGAGGGACCTTCCAGGCAGGACGCCCCCAGGAAATCAGGACCTCTCTGCTCTTGAGCACTCAAAGGATGGCCAATGACCATCAACAACCACCTGACATCTCTGCCATGCTACACACCCAGTTGGGAGATGGACCACCTGGCATCTCTGCCATGCTACACACCCAGTTGGGAGATGGAAATACACAGTTCTGCGCTCCCCAGCAACCATGCTAGGAGGGATTACACCTTTTGTATTCTACTGGCACTCAGAAGAAAACTGGAATTTAGAATGTTGTTTATCTGCAATCACACAGTCTCAGTTTCTAAAGCTGGGACTCGAACCCGGACTTTTTGACTCCATCTTCTGCTGTTTTCACTGTACGAGCCAGAATATGGAGAAGTCTGGGCCCTGAGTGACATTATTTCTTCCCCTCCCCATTTGCTAAGCAGTAATCTGATCATTCCAACCAATTTTTAGATTTTTGAAGGTCAAACCAACTAACCTTCCAGCTGCTCGAAAGGAAAGAGAGCTGCGACGCAAGTGAATGGGTTTGATAAAGCCTCGGCCCAGGAGTGCCCTCTGTGTCACACCAAACAAGCTTGGTGTTTTTAAATGTCTCCTGGCTGAAAGCAGGGATCAACAATTCTGTTTCACAGCCTTCCTAGAATAAGGCATTCCCAAAATATACTATCACCAACCATGACCTTCAAGGGCCCCTAGAAAGAAAGTGAGTCCCTAAAGTTCTTTCTCTTGAATTTGTATCTATCACTAAAGCGGGGATGGTGGCTGCAGCTATACTCCTTTGCTTTAGTTCTCTATCTTGTCTTCCTGGTTTTAAGAATTGGTGGGCACCAGAGGACTTAGTGCTATGAGCACAAGGGTTCTGCACACAATGCTGGTGCCCCAGGGCTGGCACTGGGATGCCTCAAATGCCCCATTGTGAGTAGAAACATTTCCGCTAATAGCTGGTGGATGTGCGTTCTGAGCCCACTGGCACCCCAGGCACACTTCCAACAAACAATGTGGCACACATAGGAATTCATCCGAACCCAGCAAAAATCACTTAGCTTAATAACGCTGCCCTGATTTAATTTTAACTTTTCATAAAGCATGAGAGATGAGTGGGGTGTGCTTGGTGTTTTATAGATTACTGATGAGACTGGGCTCACATCTGGCTGTTTTATCTTTTTTTTTCCCCCAAGTTCCTAAAAGAAGAGGGTTAGGAAAGGAAGTTGATGAATGATTAAGCGGAGGGCAACACCTGCAAAATGTGCAACCAACTGCAAGAGGGAGTTTTTGCTTCTCTCTGGTGTGTAAGTAGCTGGCAAGCGCCCGGGGAGTCCTCGAGTAAGAAATTCAGTGCTGTGGATGTGGATATCCAACAGGATACACATATAAACATATATATGCATGCATATGCGTGCACATGTGAACATATTTATACATATACATATGGCATACAAATCCCCCTAATCTGCATTTAGCTAACACCAGGAGGGCACAGTGAGCTCAATGGCTACCCACAGAGTGGCTAAGATTTGCAAGAGCTAGATTGGTGTAGATGCTCTAACAAAGTCATCTTTAACACTTGTCTTTCTTCTTCTCTAACTTCAAACGTATCCATCACTTTTTACCATCTTCTCACCATCTCTACAGCCTCCACCATTGGAAGGCAACATTGCCTCTGGCCGGTGTTATTATAATGGATTTCTCCCTGGACCTTCTGTGCCGTCATCTTATCCCCTAGGGTAAGGGGTGTGCAATCTTCTGGCTTTCTTGGGCCACACTGGAAGAAGAATTGTCTTGGGCCACACATAAAATACATTAACACTAATGATAGCTGATGAGTTAAAGGAAAAGAAAAAAATCCCCCAAAAAATCTCCTAATGTTTTAAGAAAGTTTACGAATTTGTTTTGGGCCACACTGAAAATCATCCTGGGCCATGTGCAGCTGGTGGGTTGTGGGTTGGACCGGCTTGCCCTAGAGTCTGTTTTCAAAGTGATTGTGAAAATAAGTCAGATTATGACTCCTTTGCTTGGGCCTCCCCAGTGGCTTCTCAGTTCTCTCAGAGTAAAGCCAACTGAAAAAATCCTGAAAATCCTTGGAGTAGCTTCAGGGTCCTCCATGATCTGTACCTTCCACCCTCTGCCTCTTTGTCCAAACCATTAACTCTCTGTCCTCATTCCTCCACTCCAGCCATATCAGCCTCCTTGCTGCCTCTCACATACAGCAGGCACACTCTGCCTCGAGGGCACTGGATTTGCCATTTCCTGTCCGTGGAAGGCTCCTCCTCAGACGTCCACACAGCTCCATCTCTTTCACTTCCTTTGAGTCTTTGTTCAGTTGCTATCTAACCAGCATCTGTGGGAGTCCATTCCTCTCCTGCAAACCTTTCCCCAGACTTCCCAGTCCCTAGTCTTAGCCTGTTATTTTCCCATCCTGCATTTATCATCTTATAAAATACGATAGAATGCAGTAAAACACCACGGCACACGTTTACCTATGTAACAAACCTGCATGTCCTGCACATGTATTCCAGAACTTAAAATATTTAAAAATTTTTTTTAAGAATTTGTCTAATTATTTTTCTGGTTGTCTCCACCTAGCAGATTGTAAATTCCATGAGGACAAGGATTGCTGTCCTTAGCTGTACTCCAGAGGCTAGAATCATGTCTGGCACAAATATATTAACAAATACATTATAGGCATATACAATATATGATATATAAATAACATATATTCGTAACATATTTGTTGAGTGCAGAATGAACAAATGTTTTACTCTGGTTTGCAAATGTATTTACATGGAAAAAAATAATCCCATTTATGTTTCCATTTATAAATCTCCTGTATTCAAAATAATAAAATTAGACAAAATCAAGAGGACCACGGGATATCAGGAAACAGTGTGCTGTGCAAGCCACAGCAGCTTGGAAACCTGTATTATGTAAGGAAAACAAGCCATTCTCCTTTGTGTCTGCAGTTCCTTGCAGCTCCAGGACTCTGCCTGCAGGAGCAGCTAATCCCTGCTACAGAGCCTCAGGAGAGGAAGTAAACCTGGAACCCCTCCTATGCCTGCACTGTCTGAGGCCTTACCCCAGTAGTTTCTCAAGACACAACATCTCCCTACCCTAGGACCAGGGTCAAAAAAGTCCACCCACCACAGACTGCACTTGGGCACCAAGGAGGGCTCAGAGGCAGCCAATACAAGAAAGCAATGGGAAAGAAAATAAGTGGGTTGAAATGATTAAGGTGGAAGAGGGTCCAAGATCACCTAAGCTGTCTACTCCCTTCTTCCATCTTCAAGCAAAGATTATCAAAAATCCCCACTGTTCCTGAAGCTGACTGCATGAGCTCTAATGCTGCATGCCTGTCTTAACAGGCTTTTGAGAAGTCCCTGCCATGCCTCTCCATTGCACGGCTACCACCAAAGGCAGGCATACCTGGCAGCCTCCCTGACTTCAGCGCCGCTTGTCTGGTTCATTCTGCACACCCCCAGCAGAGTCACAATCTTTAAACACCATCACTCTTATGTAGTGTCCCTATTGTAAAATCTGCAATATTACCCATTACACCAAACTGCAGTGCCCCTTCCTAACCTCACAGTCCTGCCAGGATGGGCTGCATAGCAAACAGGGTTGGATGGGCTCTCTCTACCCATGCAACTCTGCTTGCTATGACTCCCCCACTGGACCCCACTGGTTTAGATGTCGTTCCCTCACATTTTCCATGTCTGGGCTTGTTCTCTCTATTCACTTATGTTTGTATTACTCCCTTTACCTGGAAAGCCCATCCTTTAGCCATATAAATACAAGCCATGCTTCTAGAAGACCCAGACGAACTTCATCTTCGCCAAGAAAGTCTAGTCATCTTGTGAAACTTTACACCACCTTTGGTCTGTGTAACACCATTGTCTTACAGAATACGTTATTAGTTGAGATCCATTTACAAATTGGCTGGTGTCTGTTTCCCTGACACTGATATCTAAAGAGATCTTTGCTTTTTGTTTTTGTCTTTTACCCACAAGAAAGGAACATAATGTTGGGCTTTGGTGTCAGACAGATCTGAAATAAAACCTCCAGCCTGACGCTCACCGTGGCTGGATTTGGCTAACGTGTCCAGCTTCTCAGTCTCAACTGCATTCTCTAGAAAAAAAAAATAAGAATATCTACATCACAAGATTATTAGAGGGACAAAAGGAGATAATCTTGAAGCTCTATTAGGGCAGGGATTTTACCACGTCCACCTGGGTGCCCAGTACAGTAACTGACGCTCGGTCCTCCACAATAATGAGAAATTGTGAGTGAATTAGACACACAAAATCCCTCTTAAAATGCCCGATGTTAGACCCCCAAAAAACAGCTATTCCTGAGAGCCTTATTCTTAGACCACTGAAGAATGACGCATGACCACTGAGTGAAGAGTTCCACACACCTGAACACCACGAGCAGGACAATCCACCTTCTCTTCTCCTGACTGAGACAGTGTGGGCCCCTCATGTTAAGAAACATGAGCTGTTTCTTACTGTGCTTGTCCCTTGATGTTTTCTTTACCATCCTTGGGAATGTTTCCAATTTTCCACATTTTGGGGCTCAGGACATACCACCCCAAAATATGATAGCAGGAGACCAGAATATGCCTCCCCAAAATACACTTCCATGGCATATTTTGGGCTGGTTATTCTGAGAAACTGCAGACACAGGAGTAGCTCTAAAAAGCTGTCTTTTTGTAAAACAAATGTACATCTATAAAGGAAATCTGCATTAGTGAATGCATCTGTACCGGGAAAGGGGCTGCTCCAGACAACTTTTATTCCCTGAGAGACTTTCCACCTGCACAGCAAGACGGCCTTTGTTCATCATGCATCTCCTCCCCTCGCCCTCTAGCGGCTGGTTGTCGCCTCCCCTGGAGGCTGTGGCCCCTCCTTTCTGTAGCCCAGGACGCTGTATCCGCTTCAGTCATCTGACCCTTCCTCAAGTCTCATATTTGATGGGACTCCCATGTGTACACTTGTAATTAAAATGGTACTTCTCCTGTTAATCTGTCTTATGTTAGTTTAATTTGTAGCCTAACTAAAGAACCTAGGAGGGTGGAGAGAAGCCATTTTTCCCTCCGCTATACACACAGCTTAAAAATTAAGAAGTCTGATTAATTCTGGAAGAGATTATCCTTCCCTAGAAGTGAGTTATTTATTTCAGTTGCATCTTTCTTGTTGCTAAAGCCCTCAGTATGCTTCTTTCTTTATGTGTCCTATGTCCTCGTGCAAGACTGAGAATGGATTCATAGAACCCTAGAATATTTCTGGCACCAATGTGCCCCTCAAACACCAGGCACATGATAGATGCTGAAAAACATAATTGCTGAGTAACTGAAAAGAAAGAGCCGATTGACTCAAGAAAGCCATTTTTATAACTGTGGACCTTAACAATTCAAGGCAGAAACTGGTCTGCACTGAGATCTTGCAAATAAAGCAAAGATTCCCTTTTCAGACTAATGAAGGGGATGCTGGGGCCACAGTGTCAGCAGCTGCTGTCTCCGGGGCCACTTGCCCATTTTGCATAGTGGTCTGGGTGCACGTATATCACCCTTCTCTCTCTTCACCAGCTCCCTTATTCATAAAGCAAGCCCCAGGACCTCTTCAGTGACCTTCAAAGGAGGTTGGCTGACGAATGAGACCATTCACTTGAGACGGTATCCATCCCCAAAGAAAAGGGCTACACTAAGGGAAGAGATATGCCTTCGCTGCTCATTTATTCAGGTGAAGACAGAGCCTGGGCCTTCCTGCCCCACGGAGACATCAGGCACTAGTTTCTCTTTTACAAGAGTTGCTACAACATCTGCTTAAGGGTGCTACAGAGCAAATAAAGAGGGCCAGGAAGTGAAGATTAGTACAGTTCTATGAGGGCAGAGTGTCCAAAGATTCCTTCCCGCTTTTCATTTTACCATCCCCTCCTCCTTCTTCTATAAAGCCAAATCATTCTTTTTTCTCTTTCTTCCCTACTCCACACCTACTCACTCTCAAGTTCAAAGGCCAGGGGAGAAAGTAGACACAATAAGGGTGAACTTCAGGCACCAGAAAAAGGACAGCCATGTTTCTCTAACTATATATCCAGAAATACCAAAAGCATAAAGTTGCAATATACAAGGAATTCTCAAAATCTCCACTGAGCTGCAGAGAAGGCTGGGGCAGAGGAGAAGCAAGGGAGTATGGGAAAAGGTGGGGAAAAAAGAGATCCCCCACCAGGACATGGAGCAATGAAGGGTACCACTGCCAGTAGTGAGTTTGCTTTTCCCAAGGAGGAGTAAGACGACCCACCTGCTAACCAGCCCGGGACAGCTCTGAGGTGTGGACTCATCCTTCATCGACACCATGCAATTTCCCTTTCAGCACTTTGCCTCTGCAGGGAAGCCTGTCTCTTCCACCACGTGGCTCATTCCCTCATGCTCTTTTCTCCTCCATAAAAATGCGCTCTCAGGAAAAGATTTGATAAACTACCTCCTGATGAGTTAAAATGACTTCCCACTCCGAAATATACTGGTTTTTTAGCTCAGATTAAAGCTTAATGTGAAAGAAATTTATCTCAAATTTTAGACTTTCAGGGAAAAACATGGGACTTGATTTCAAAGTAGAAAAGGATATCTGAAATCCGGGCCAACTTTGACAAATTCAGGAGTTCTGGCAGTTGCAGCCGTCAGCCACAGGGGAGAGGGTTTCTGCTTGGAAGTGGAGAGCACCTTCCAGGACCTCTGAGGTCATGCTGACTGAGGAGCACAGGCAGCTTCTCCACCCGCATCACATCCATCATGCTCACTCAAGTACATGTTCACACACATGTGCATGCACACACACACACACACACACACACTGAGCAAGCGAGCCTCTGCTCCAGGCAGGAAACAGCATCCTACAAGGAAGAAGTCTGAAGGGGGCACCCCACAGAGCACGGCTAAAAGCTGCCTGGCCCTCCAGGTTCCAGTGGAAACATCCTTCCCTCAGACACAAGTCATGTCACAGGATATGGCTGTTGCTAAGTAACGGTGACTCCCCCTCCCTGTAGGCCTCCGGGTCCCTAGGCCCCCTCACCCTGGAGAAGGAGAGTAAACAAGCTGGGAAATGCCTTCAGTGCACTCTCAAAACTCCTGTCCTGGGCAGGCAGGCACCTGTCCCCTCTGCCTTAGTGAGTTGTTGTGGGGAAGGGGTGGGTCTTAGGGGGCCGGGGGGATTGCCAATGGTGGCACAGTGGATCGAAGATGCTGGTGACAGTGGACCGCTCCCTCCAGCAGCCCCTCAGCCACACCCCCTTGGGTAACACCCGAAGTGAGCTGTCTGCAACATTCTGACTGCTTAAAATTATAAGACAACCGTCAAAAAAGCAACACTGGATTTGAGTTGGGGGAGGTGGGTGATGCCAACCAGGGCAGGGGGTGGAGAGGACCAAAGCGGATTTACTTGTTTTTAGTTTTTGTCTTTAGTTTTCATCAGCTGTTTTGGAATTTAAACGGGAAAGAGGTGAGGTGCTATTCCACACAACCTTTAACAAAACACAGACCACTGGAAGCATCAGCAGGGTCTAGCCAGCTCAACCCTCTGTGGACTGGCACAGCAGAAACCATGGCCTCCAGGATGCTAAATAATCAGGGCTTGTCAGTACCAATAAGCCTCAATCTCTGAAACCCCAAGAGGTTTAAAAAAAATTCTCCATGCAAGGTGACAGAGAGATTTAGACGAAGAATCCTTGGGAAGAACAATGGGGCTGACTGCCGCTTTAAGGGATGCGTTGCCTTCAGCCCATCTGAGAAGCCCCCTGTGTCACCTGATTGGCAACTCAAGTCCCAGATCAGCATTCCTCGGATGCACCGCCACATGTGCACAGAAAAGATAATGCTAATGTCGCTTCTTATTTGTTTTTCTGTCTACAAAAATGTCCACTTATCAGGATTTAATGGCTCTCAGAAATAAAGCTATTTTAAAACATTATCCAAAATGCAAATGAGTCACCAAAAGCTGTTGCCATGACCTTTCCTGTCGCTGGGCAGATGTTCCTGAATCAACGACAGCCTTCTGTAATGGCCTCACTCAGTGCAGGATTCCCTGACTTGGCTTTGGAATGTCCATTCCTCACGCTGGCTTTGGAGTGTGACAGACCCCAAAATGATGCATGGGTCACTCGTCTTTCAGAGGAATCCCTCTGGCCTTACTAGGCAAGAGGCCTTCTCCTTCAAAAGGTTGATTCCTCAATCTCCCCACCTCTGATGAGAAAGCGAGGTCATCCAGCAACAAAGGAGCCCCCACACCTGACTGCCATGCTCTGCCCGTGGAAGATCTAGATTCACCAGAGCTGGTCAAACAAGGTCACCCCACCAAGTAGTCCCAGAGGGTCTTAAAATGGTTTCGCTTCAGTAGTTATTAGCAGTTAGGACACGTGACATTTGCGGAACATCCGTCCTCCTCATCGGTGTTAATTTCTGTTGTTTTTGGTGATGTCAATTCCACTTGGACAACCTGAGAGCTCCACGCGGAGATGCTGATGAGAAGAGGTGAGGACCTCAGCACAAACAGAGGAAGCCGGCGGCGTGATCTGGCTAACTCACCACACACCTACCATTCAGATTAGGGAAAAAGGAAGATGATGTGTGACTCTGGGATTTGAGCTGCATTTTGTCACATCAGAGGGCCTTCCCTCCAGGAACACACACCCAAGCACACATTCTGCTTGCTGCTTCTTTTCTGTAACTTCCACCCTAGACTCTACTCCCTATAAAACACTCAGACCTGTTGTCAGCATTTTCACAATTTCCCAGATTTGAGAATCCCCAAACCAGGAGTCACTCGAGACCCTTTCCTTTCCCTCATTTTCCAAAGTCTCCTGTCTCCCTCAGTCCCTTCATCCATACCATGGGACAGTCTTGCCTCTCTGGGAGGCACTAATAGTGGCGTGATTAAGGGTGTGGATGGTGAAATCAAATGCCCAGACTTGTACCCTGGTTAAGTGAGACCTTGGGCAGCTTATTCGAATCTGTGCCTCAGTTTCCCTTACATATAGTATGAATTCATAATAGTACCTACTTCATAGAGTGGTCATGGAAATTAAGTGAGGAAAGGACCTAGCCCTTAATATCAGGTTGATAGGAAAAGTAATTGCCGTTTTCGTCATTACCATCGTAGAGTAGTTTTAAGACTCAAAAGTAACTGAGGTGAAGAAAATTACCAATACCTCTTCAATTGGTCTCCACTACTTGATGCTCTAATCCGAGTCATCATCCCTTATCACCTGGACTACTGCAAAAAGCCTTTAGCTTGTCTCACTGTAGAATCCTACCACCAATCTCACTTTCATGAAACACTAGAGACCCAGTTACTAATTTCCATCATTCTATTTCCTAAAAACCTTTAGTATCTACTGCTTATCGGATAAAGTCCAGACTTTTGCCATGACCTGCAAGGCTTTTAGTGACTGGGCTCTGCCTCCAAGGGCTTCTTTCCTACCAGGCTGCTCCCATCAGCCTGGAAAGCCCTCCCCATTTCATCTTTGAGAACACCCCACATCCTTCTCCACACAGCTCAACCACCATCTCCTCTAGAAAGCACCTCCAGGTCCACTGGGTAACTGACCACTTCCTCTTCCAGAACACAACTCTCCCTGTTACCGTTCATGCTCCTGCCTCTTCCAGGGACAGGGTGTCAGGCACCTATGTGTCCCACCATACCTGACACGGTGGCTGGCTCTGAGCAGATGGTCTCCAAGCACCTGTGGAGTGCAGTCTCCTCTTGCACTGACTTGGTAATGATCAGGGTCCATGTCAACAAGTCCTCATCACTGGTACAGCCCCACTGGGATTATCGCAACTAAGTAGCCCCTTGTCTTAGCCTAGGTATGTTTCTACCCAGTCTCTACCAACAAAGTGGAATTCTGACCAGAAGCCTCTGAAGCCCAGGTCTCATGCAATGCTAAACACACCCACCTCCCCACCCCCACTCTGGCCTCCCCAGAATCCAAAAGGAACATTTAATTTTTAACGCACTCACACTCTGTTGGCATACCAATTAACACCAATTAATTATCTTCATTAGGGAGAGAAAAGATTAGAAAGAGAATTTTGGCCAACAAAATATTCTGTGCCAATATCCAGTGTTCCAGGAGCTCATGAGATTAACCCACTCAAGATGAAATCCTCATCAAACCCACCGTGCTCCCCTGGAGACCCTGCACTGAACCTCTGGATGGTGTCAAAGAAGCACAAACGTCCAGCCAGGGAAGCAGCCAGACTCAAAGCTCTGACCACGGCAACCATCCTGAAATTCACGACTGCCCTCCCATGGCAGGGATGCTTTGCAATCATAACAGCCCCTGAAATGGGCATCCATCAATTATCATTCCTGAGACCCCAGGGAGGCAGCAAAGATGAATGATGCAGCAAACCTACTCTAAGTATCTTCTAGTCCAGCGGGGACCAGCTCAACTCTCTTCATTCATCAGCCACCCTCCTCGCAGCTTTCTTTATCTCTGGTCTGGCAACTCCAGCCGTCCAGTTGTTCAGGCCAAATTCCTTACAGTCATTCTCGATTCTGTCCTTCTCCCCTATTTCACAAACTACTCACCAAAAATAAAATACAAAATACACACAGAACCGAGCCACCTTCTCATCACCTCCACCCGGCCAGGCCACCTGGATGACTACAGTGGCCTCTTAACTGCCTCCACACCCGCTTCCGTTCTTCATGACCTTCAGTCCATTCTAAACACAGCACCCAGAGGGGCTCTTCTACAGAGTAAATCGCATCATATCACTCTTCTGTTCAAAATCATCTGCTTGCTTCCTTCAGTCCTTAAAACAGCCTAGCAGACCCTGTGTGGGTGTTCCCACTATGACTTCTCTTGCCCATTCCCTCCCTCTCTCCCCCTCTTCCATGCTTGGATAGCAATACTGGCCTCCTTCTTCCTTGAACACGTCAGGCACACTTCCACCGAGGGGCCTTTGCTTTGCAGATACATGGCTCCAAGAGACCTGCTCAAAGGCCTTGTTTAAAATTGCAGCCCGCTACCTTCCCAGCCTCAGCACTCCCAACCCCACTCTCCTGCTCTCTTCTTCTGTTGCTCATGACAGTTATCACAAGCCAGGTGTGGTGGCTCACACCTGTCACCCCAGTAATTGGGAAGCTGAGGTGGGAATATTGCTTGAGCCCAGGAGTTCAAGACCAGCCTGGGCAACATAGTGAGACGCTATCTCTCTAAAAAAAATTTTTTTTTAGTTAGCCAGGTGTGATGGTGTGCACTTATAGTGCTCAGGAAGCTGGAAAATCGCTTGAGCTAGGGAGTTGCAGGCTGCAGTGAGCTATGATTGAAGCACTATGCTTCAGCTTGGGCAACAGAGCAAGACCCTGTCTCAAAAAAAAATATTATCTCTAACATCGTATATAACATACTTATGTTATTTCTATTATTAGATAGAATAATAGGGACACTATTATTTACAGTGTCCCTACATAATAGGGACACAATAATTTAGAACATTCGGGATATTGTGTTCCCTGGTTAAAATGTAAGCTCAATGATAATAGAAGTCTTTGATTTGTTCATTGATTTACCCAGAGAATAGTGCCTAATCCCCAGTAGGCTCCCAATCAACATTTTACTGGTAAACAGTAAGAATAATAAAGAGCACTACATATAAATGACTATGGGTATCTCTTAGAGCCAGGGACAGGAGGGGAGAGGAGGTCAGGAAAGGTTGCATAGAAGATATGACATTTGAACCAAACTTTGGAAGATGAATAGGTTTGAACCTGTAGAGTTGAGAGGAGAGTAGTCAGGTGGAGGGGTCAGTGTGTCTTACGTTTACAGAGGTCCCATAGAGAAGAGTGGGTTCAATTAGGCACAGAGGGGCAATGGGTAGACTGAGGGGGAGACATAGGCTGAGAAAGTAGACTGGAGCCGGGCCGGGCGCGGTGGCTCACGCCTGTAATCCCAGCACTTTGGGAGGCCGAGGCGGGTGGATCATGAGGTCAAGAGATCGAGACCATCCTGGCCAACATGGTGAAACCCTGTCTCTACTAAAAAATACAAAAATTAGCTGGGCATGGTGGCGCGCGCCTGTAATCCCAGCTACTCGGGAGGCTGAGGCAGAAGAATTCCTTGAACCCGGGAGGCGGAGATTGCAGTGAGTCGAGATTGCACCACTGCACTCCAGCCTGGTGCCTGGTGACAGAGCGAGATTCTGTCTCAAAAAAGAAAGTAGACTGGAGCCATAGCCTTGATGGCGAGGGACAGGACTGTGCTGATGGAAGCTGCTAGGGATATTGTGATGAGCTGGAGGTACTGGTCTCCTTTTAGCCACTTCTGTTTCATAAAAACATAAACCAGGACTATTTTTCAAAACACCATCAACTTTTACAGATGGATGGCCGGGAGGGCTAAGGCCGTTCTCCCTTCCACCCATACTTCCCACGCCCTACCTGTTAGGGGCCTTTGCTCAGGTCGCCTTCCCAGCCATGGCCCTGGCCCCTTCCCCACCTTTTACTCCTTAAAGACTAAGAAGGCCCTGGCTCGATCCCTTCCTTGCACTTGCAGCCTGCTCTGGCCACCACTGGGGGTCATCCCCTTCTGCAAGCCCACAGCACCCCATTGACCCCACTGAACCCTTCCTTGTTCTCTAAACATTCGTTGTGTGGTCTGCCCCCTCATTCAAATTCTCTGCCACGTGTGGGCAGGCTCACTCTGTGCCTCGGGCCTCTTTTGTGGCTTGTGTTCTGAGCATCCAGTATCCAGTGAATGCCGGCTGTGCTCAGTACTCTTCCAGAGGCAGATCTCATGCCTCCCCAGCACTGCGCTCCTACTGGCCACACTCATCACACCCACTTCTGAGATCACCGCCACCAGGCAGAGAAGAACTTCCTGAGAGAGCCAGAGTTAACTTAAGGTCTCACCTGAAGATGGTAGGGTGGTGGCTATTTAGTGGGTTCTGAAGAAAGTATTTGTTTTGGTTAACAAATGGATATAATGTACACTGGGAGTGAATGTCAGCATTCACCTTCTCCCTTTCCTACTTTGCCAATGGAATGATCCATCTACCTCGAATCTCACAGTTGGGTCTCTGGCACACCCAGAAAACAGTGGTCCCTAAACTACACACGTGCATTTTTCTCTTGCTTCCCCTTCTCTCTCACCCTCAGGTAAAAATTATGAAAGTTCTACTTCATATTTGAATGTGTTTCTCTGCACCCCTCCCAGGGCAGCTAATCATACCCAATTTAAACATCATGTATTGGTAGTTACACTTTTGCACCTGGATGATTTTTGGCTACTGGAATTTATTTTAGTGGTTTTATCTGATCAGTGGCCCAAGGCTTTCCCTAATTAGAACTCTTGGTCTGAGCTGATTGGACTGTAGCAGGCATGGTTTCAGACATGGCTTCTCTTAGTAAACAACACCAAAGAACGCAGTAATGGCTGGATTCAGAATCCAGTGGAAGAAAATTGCCTCTTCGTCTTCCTATTTTCCTACTGACTTCCCATCTGTAGCACATGGCATGGCCCCAGAATGTCAGAAGAGGGCAGGTGAAAGCCCCCAAAAATGCACATGTGCTGGGCAGTCCTCCACGGGCGGTATTTGTTGGTGTTTCACCCAGGAACTGTCCAATATAACCCCTGAAACACCTAGAGAGGGCATTCAGACAGCCAGGGACAAAGCTAGGTGCTTGGCTCTCTGTCTCTACCTGGCCTTCAGAGTTCTAGCTCTCCCTGGAGGGGCTCTGGGTTCCTCCTGGGCAAACATAATTGACCCCTTGAGTCCCTGTGCACGTGTCCTCTCCCACAGTACACATAGAAACTCTTGTCCAGATGTGTGTGCTCCAAACAAATGCACCCCCGGACAGCATCCTGCCTTTACCTAGGACCAACCCCCCAGGTGCGGTGACTCCTCTGATGCGCTCGTTGTTACAGGGGAATTGGCTGAAAAGAGTTAACGAGCATAGGTGCAAAAGGAATTGGTTGTCGATACAGCATATGGGTGCTTGCAAGCACTCCCCACCCTCCCCGCCACTTTGGCAACAAAAATGCCAGTTACTGCCTAAGGGATTTCCAAATTAGTAAGAACAGTGGGAAAGCAGGCTAGAGCGCATGTGGGGTGGGGTGTCTTCATGGGCCCTGGAGGTGGAGAGTGTGTGAACTGACAGAGTCAGTGCTGCAGTCCCAGGGCACCGCCAAGGCCAGGCTGGGAGCTGAAATACAGCTGAGGTCATCCTACTCCCCCAGGAAGCACAAGTTCTGCCCGCAGTGCCCAAGGCTGGTCAGGCAGTGGGAGAATGGAGGAGGTCCTTGGTCCGCCCTTCTGTGCATCCATCTGGCCCAGGACAGGAGCTCCCCTAACACTTTCCGTGTAGGCACCCACTGGTTGTGCTGAACTGGAAGAGCTCTGTACCAAGGGGAGGCCAGGATGTGAACAGGAAAGAAGACGGATGTGTCATGGCCTTGAAAATGGCTATTCACCCACTAGACCAAGGGTAGCGACAGCTGTTCTCCACCAGCACCGCAGAAGAGGAAACGGCCTCAGCTATAGCAAGGGGATTGGGTTTGTAGAATTAAGTTAGAAAATAATGTGAATTGTGGAACTCGCTCCTTAGTGAGAGGAGTGGGAGAGAAATACAGCTGACCTTTGAACAGGTTTGAACTGCAATGACCCACTGATTTTCTGCCGCCTCTACCACTCCTGAGACTACAAGACCAATCCCTCCTCCGCCTCCTCAACATGAAGACAACAAAGATGAAGACCTTTATGATAATCCTCCTTTCATTTAATGAGCAGTAAATAAAAATAGTGAATACATTTTCTTTTTATTATGATCTTTTGTTTGTTCATGAGACAGAGTTTCACTCTGTGGCCCAGGCTGGAATGGTATGCCGTGATCACAGCTCACTGCAGCCTTGACCTCCTGGGCTCAAGTGATCCTCCTACCTCTGCCTTCCCAGTAGATGGAACCATATAGCCAGGCACCACCACACCTGGCTACTTTTTAAAAACATTTTTGTAGAGATGAGGTCTCGCCGTGTTGTTCAGACTGGTCTCGAACTCCTGGGCTCAAGCAATCCTCCCACCTCAGCCTCCAAAGTGCTGGGGTTATAAGCATGAGCCACCATGCCCAGCCTCCTTATGATCTTCTTAATGGCATTTTCTTTTCTCTAGCTTACTTCACAATAAGAAAACAGTATATAAAACACAGCACATACAAAATATGTGTGAATTGACTGTTGATGTTCTTGGTAAGGCTTCTGTTCAGTAGTAGGCTATTAGTATTTAAGCTTCTGGGAAGTCAAAATTTATTCATGGAGCTTTGACTGTGCAATAAGTTGCCATCCTTAACCCCTTCATTGTTCACGGATAGACTATATTATAAATCTAGCAGCCTAGGAAGGTTTAAGGAAGTTGTTCCCAGAGAAAGAAGCATTACCTAAAAGACTCTCATTACAAAGCAAACTGTGTCCTCTCTGAATTCACATATTAAAATCCTAGGCGCCACTCCCTCAGAATGTTACTTTATTTAGAGAGAGGGTCTTAATCCAGATGTCAAAATGACACCATTAGGGTGGGCTGTAATCTAAAATGACTCATGTTCTTGTAAAAAGGGAAATCTGGACACAGTGACAGGCATGCATAGAGGGGAGATGCCATGAAGACTCACAGGGAGGAGATGGCCATCAATAAGCCAAGTGGTCGGGGGCAGATCCTTCCCTCATAGCCCTCAGGAGGACCCAGCCCTGCTGGCACCTTGACCTTGAACTTCCAGCCTTCAGAACTGGAGACAATAAATGTCTGTTGTCGAAACCCCCCTGGTATGTGGTACTTCATTACCACTGCCCTAGCAACTAATGCAATTGTTAACGATCCTCTGTACAGCTGTAAAGTTCCCAGGAATACATGAAAGGTGTCTTCTTATAGTTCATCCCCAGGAAGCCTGGAATGGTTCGCTGCTGATAAAGCTGCCCTCTTGCTGAACTCTGCCCTCTGAAGACAGAAGCTAATTTAATTCAGTACAATGCCTGGACATAGTAGGTACTTAGGAAAGTCATTTTGTTTTCTGTAGTTGAAAAGCTTTTTAACTCCTTTTTATCTAAATCCTAAAAAAAAAAACAAAAAAAAAACAAAAGAAACAAAACCACAGATATGTTTGAACACATTCAAGATTTTGCTTCTGTTTAGACATGGAACTATAAACATGCATGTGTGTGTGTGTGTGTGTGTGTGTGTGTGTGTGTGTAGAGGGAAACAGAGACGGAGATATGGAGTGGGGAGAGAGAGAGAGAGAGAGAGGGAGAGAGAGAGAGAGAGAATTTTCTCCCAAGGCTTTCAGTGGGTGGCTGGAAAAAAAGTCAGCATCACGCCAGCACTATAGCTGCTGTTTGGGACTATTTATAGAGCTGGCCACGGTCATGTCAGATCTTTAAAAGAAGCAATGGACCTGGGTGCATTCCAGAAGCAGGGAGAAGGAACCCAAGTCCCAACACCCTGTGCAGTGGAAAGCTACATCCCTAAGGAAGTCACAATTTATACTCACTAAACCGAACCCAGAGCCTCCGAGGATTTTAGGGAGCTCATTCCCGCACCCAGTGTAGTGAAAGAATAACACAATAGCCACTGCATTTTCAAGCCGTAAAAAAGCTCTGCAATGAATGAATGAATGGTTTCCAATGGCAGAAAACATATACAGGTCCTCGGCAAAGGGCTTCTAAGTGGCCGGTGGTCAACTGTCAATCACGAGAGCTAGTCTCATTGAATGGACATTGGGGGGTGCCCTGAAACATTTCAGCAGGGGCAAAGTTAGGGCCAAAACCTGTCCCCCCACTCCTCACTTGAAGGCACGTCCTCCTTGAGTCATCTCACAGATGATGGCGTTAAGAATGAATTAAACAAAAATATTTAAACTTACAGAACACTTGGGACATCTGCACTAAAAGAAAAAAACACTATTTCTACAATATTTCACAGATCTAAAGCAAGTGTGTCCTACTTTCAGTAAAACCAATATATTTAAAAATTCTGATTTTGAAACCAGATATATCAGAAGTAAGTTGTCCAACTTAGAAAAATGAGTTTGCTCCACACAGGCCAAGGCCTCTATTTTACTCACCAGGGAATGTCTACCACATAGCCCAAGACCTGACACGCTACATATCCTCAAAAGGTATTAGTTGTATAAGAGAATTATCTCTGTTAAATAGCCCGTTCCTCTGCTGCACTCAATGTACTACAGAATTTACAAACATTTCCTTCCCACGCCGCCGTCCTCGCCACACAAGGTGCGGCAGGTGAGAGGAGCTGGCGAAGGAGCTCTGGCCTCAGAGGACTGTTTCCTGGGAGATGTCCCCTCCTCTGGGCCCATCGCCTCTGCTGAGTGTTTTTCCAGCATTCCAGGCATCTCCAGCCCCATGTTCTATCAGCGTTGTGTGGGCAGGACTGCTTTTTTGTTTTAAGAAACTGCTTCCTGGCTTTCCAATGACAACCCTAAAGGAGAGAGAGCAGCTGATTTCCATTCTGGCTGTGGCTTTGCAAGTGACTGGCTCTTGGGGAATCTACCACATCTGTGGCTTCCTGGAAGCTAATGAATTTCAGGACAGTGTGTAAATCGGGACAGGCTATCCACTGTGCCCGACACTATCTCCGCAGCACACTCATGTCTACTTCTTTGTTGCAAAATATTTGTTTCAGCCAGGCATGGTGGTGCGTATCTATAATCCCAACACTTTGGGAGGCTGAGGCGGGAGAATCACTTGAGGCTAGGAGTTCAAGACCATCCGGGACAACATGGCAAGACCTGAGCCCTAAAAAAATTTTTTTTAATTAGCCAGGCATGGTGGCTCTGACCTGTAGTCCCAGCTACCCAGGAGGCTGAGGCAGAGGAAGTCCTTGAACCCAGGAGTTCGAGCCTCCATTGAGCTGTGATCATGCCACTATACTCCAGCCTGGGCAACAGAGCGAGACCCTGTCTCTTAAGAAATAAAAATGAAATAAATGTTTCTTTCCATCCCCAAAACATGCGTTACTTCCATGTGAATCAGGGAGGAGTAAGAAATGGTTCCACACAAAGCATTCTGATGGGCTTTTAGGGAATCCACGCCAGGAAGGAGTCATAGTAAAACATCCACTGCCTAAACAGGGGAACGACTCAGAGGTGACTTGGTCTCATTTTCTTTCTGTAATTTTTATTATTTGTGTTATAAAAACAAATAAAGACTCACTGTAAAATATTTGAAAACTGCAAAAAATATATATAAAGAAGAAAACAAAAATCATCCTCATGTTACTATCCGGAGAGAATCTCTATTTGCATTTTGGTGTATTTTATTTACATTTATACACATAGACCTATTCCATTAGACAGTTTAGAAGATATTTCATTTTCAGCTTCATGAGCATTGTCTCACATCATTAATATGCTTCTAATACTTTTATAGGGTAACCTAGTACTCCATTCTATGGACGTACTGTAATTTACTTAACTAGTCTTCACTGCTAGGGAGGTTGATTGAAGTTTTTGAGGAAGACAGATAGCACCGCAGAAAACAATTTTGTGCACACGTATTTCCCCAAATTTCTGATTATTTCCCTAGGATAGGATCCTAGAACTAAACCAAAAGGTACAGAAATCCAGCCATGCGTGGTGGCTCACACCTGTAATCCTAGCACTTTGGGAGGCAGAGGCAGGCAGATCACTTGAGGTCAAGAGTTCAAGCCCAGCCTGGCTAACATGGTGAATGCCCGTTTTTACTAAAAGTATAAAAAATTAGCCGGGCGTGGTGGTGCGCACCTGTCATCCCAGCTACTCCGGAGGCTGAGGCAGGAGAATCACTAGAACCCGGGAGGTGGAGGTTGCAGTGAGCCAAGATCACACCACTGCACTCCAGCTTGGGCAACAACAGTCAAACTCCATCTTAAAAAAAAAAAGTACAGAAATCCTAAAAATTCATGCTTTCCAGAAAGACAGCACCAATTACAGTTCCATACTGTATCTCTGCGACACTGAACAATGTCATCTTTAACCTTCAATAATTTTATAGCTGGAAAATGGCAACTCATTTCCATTCTAATTAACATTTTTATTATTATTATTATTGGAATTGTTATTGGTGATAAGTGTTTGGCTTGAATCATCACCCTTCACCACAAAATGCCTACGACGTAGGCCATCTTGTCCTTATTCTAACAGGAGGAAACAAGGCACAACCAAGAGACCTGTGCAAGGTCAGACCTCTAACTTCAGAGCCAGGACTCCATGCTTTGCTCCAAAGCCACCCACCTGGCTATGACACTATGCTAATTACTCAGGGAGTTAAACATTCTTCCATGTATTTTTAGCTGTTATATTTCTCTTTCTCTGAACTATAGTAAATTTATTTTCTGTATGGAAAACACCCCCCAGCATGTTGAATGTTTTGACACTCTACGCTCGTACCGAGATTCACACATCACCCCCTAACTCCTCCTCAGCTCAGCCCAACCCAAACAACCACCCAACTCCCCACACCGTTGAGTATGACACAGCGTCTTCCCTGTAGGTTAAAACACACTTAAACTGGCTTCACCTAACTTCTCAAGACTACTTAGGATGTTCTGGAATGTATGTAATCCTTGATTTAAAAATGTCAGTTCACTGACTGGGCATGGTTGCTCATGCCTTGTAATCTTAGTGCTTTGAGAGGCTGAGGTGGGAGGATTGTTTGAGGCCAGGAGTTCAAGATCAGCCTGAGTAATACAGAAAGGCCCCATTCAACAAAAAATTTTAGAAACAAAAATAATTAGCTGTGTATGGTGGCACACACCTGTGGTCCAGCTACTGGGGAGGCTCAGGCAGGAGGATCACCTGAGCCCAGGAGGTCGAGGTTACAGTGAGCCGTGATCACACCACTGCACTCCAGCCTGGGCGAGGAGCAAGACCCTGTCTCAAAAAAGAAAAAAAAAAAGAAAAGGAAAAATATCTGTTCCTAGTCAAAGCAACAATACTTAGGAGCAACTGTATAGGAACTGATAACACAGACCAACTTGAAAAAGCAGCTCTCCCCAAAGCCCATGTTACCGGAACACTCATTCTTTTCCTTCTAGGGGTGCAATGAGACATTGATTATGTTTTTTTCATACAGAGATGGAACTAGCTCAACCCAACAGCTCCCATGCCAATGCAGTGGCTAAGTGCACAATCAGGCCAGCCACTCTCCATCACAGCCACTCCTCAGAAGCCTGAGGACAGATGCCACTACCCTCCCCCATAGCGGGCAGAATCGCCTGGAAGGATGAGAGCCCCAGAAACCCTGCCCTGGGCCTAATTAGAGGACACCCTTGCACCCAACATCGATCCCTGTGCTGACAGCCGAAGGAAAGGTGAGGAGGGAGGGCATTTCTTTCCTTTGAAGTCACCTGCTTGTCCAAAAATTCATGCTGCAGAAAAGTTCTGCAGAATCATAAACCAGCCTTGTGGCTGCCTCAGAGCTCATTCTGCAACTCACAGCTGATCCTTCACTTGATTCAGCTCAGGTTAGAGAGACAGATAGGGTTTTCCCACAAATCACTTGATTAGTATGAGAAATCTATGTTTCTGCTGTTCTGAGCATTGCAGGAATTTTGGGTTCCCTTTAAACCTGTCTCAATATTATGGTTCTAGAAGCTTTCAGAGTTTCCTTTCTAAGATTAATTTTTCTGAAGGTGCCGCCCTGGCAACGCTACCTTGTTCCTCTCCGGTGTTTTTCTTCCAAAGAATGCAGAAACCCTGGCCAGCAGTATTTGGGAGGAAATGCTGGAGCTGTGACAGTCGGACACAGGTATTGCAGCTTTCTTACTAATCACCCCAGCAGCTCTGCAGCAAGCAGTGCCACAGGTCACCCCTGACTTGGCCACCCCAGTCCCCTGGCCTGGCACACCTGGAGAGAGAACTCCTAGATGCCTGCTGCCACCATCACCACCACCAGCGGCTTTTATCACTGGCCACATATTCTGGAGCACTTTGCATGTTACCGGCACTATGCTAGATGCTTGACACCTACACTCCATCTAATCCCTACCCCAGGCCTATAAGACATGTACCAGGTGTTTCAGAGCTGGGAACACTGGGACTTTGCAGCCTCCTGGACTATTTGAGCGAAGTCTGTGGAGTTACCTTGGATTAGATCAACTCCAGCTCACTACACTCTCAGATTGTCTATTTCACCCCCCAAAGACCACCAGGAGTTGGTTGTGAAGAAAAGATGGGCAAGTTCTCTTCCTTGCTCAATCTTGAGCCACAAACTCCTTATTACCCTTATCACTCTGGTACTCGACCTCACTCTCTAAGTGAACCCAGTGTGCTGGGCCCTTTGCAACAGGAAGAGTTTGCTCTCAGAGAAATTGACAGACCCAGGGTCAACTGCACATCATGAGGCCAAAGTCCTTTCAGGCTGTCCTGATGGCGCACTGACATAAACAGGTCCCCTGCCACCCTTTCTGAGGCTCCCTGAGCAAATGCTGTGTGTCCCTTCAGCCTCAGTTCCCACCCTCAGTCCCAGGCACTGCAGCCTCCACAAAAAGTCATTCTGCCGCGTATGTGACCTTAGACAGTGCTCTTTTCCAAAGCCCCAAGCCAGTTTCCTTCCCTACCAGCCCACGTGGTCCCTGGTCTGTTTTCCTTTTTCTTTCCCTGTGGACGTGGAAATAGAATCATTAGTTGTTCCATTTCTTCCTGGTTCACACCAGCATTTCCCTCTTCCCGGACTACCTGGAATGTCCAACCCCTCTCCAGGCAGTCTCTTCATCTCCTCACCTCCCTTTCTCCCTCCCTCTGGATGTCTGAGACAGCAAAGGATTCAGCTCCCACCTTCTGAGATCCACCCTCCCATTCAAATCACATGACCCTGGGTAAGTCCCTTCTCTCCCCAAGAGAATTTCTTAAGGTAAAATTAGAGAAGGCGATCTTCCTCTCACTTCCTCCTCCCTCATAGGAAGATACTTTTAAAAACAAAGCAAAAAGCCTCAAAAGCAAAAAGCTTTAGGAGGAGAGCAGAAAGTGCCTCGATCTCCCCTAACTCCCCCTGAGCCCAGGCCAATGGACTCTGCAGCCCTACCACCTGCCTGATTTCTGAGGGGGGTCATTCCTCACTCCGGGCAAGCAACTCCATTTCTTTTCAATACAATCCTACAAGAGACACCTCAGCCATAGCTCCAGGCCTGGAGGAATCTATGAGACTGTTTTTGAGGATCTCGATCCGCATCCTCATCTTGGCCTTATTAATTCAGTCATAACTCTCCGAGCTCACAGGGCCCCCTTTGCAGTGAAAGGCTCAAGTGATAGCACTGGAAGAAACCTTTTAATTTTGATTTAGACCCTCAGCACATCTCTCTGTCATTGTCCGGCATCCCTGTCGCTCTGTGGGCAGAGGGCATTCACCTCCACGACCTACCGGGCCAAGGTCCTCTGAAGCTTGTGATCTACCATGCTACGCTCTGAGAAAATAAAGGCATCCAAGAGGGTCCCCACCCTGCACCATCCACCCCATCACACTGCCTCTGGCTACCGTCTCCTCTTCCCCTGAGAGCTGTCCAAGAGGCCAGGCCCTACTCCCTCACCCCACTCAAGGCCATTCTCACCTCCATCCCTTCACCATCATCTCTGTGCCCGCAAACTGA
>PVKP010005162.1:0-91609 GCA_004027715.1 Plecturocebus donacophilus | reverse complement strand
CTCGTTTTATTTCATTGAGTTGATCTTCGACCTCTGATATCCTTTCTTCTGCTTGGTCAATTCGGCTGTTGAAACTTGTGCATGCTTCGCGAAGTTCTCGTGTTGTGTTTTTCAGCTCCATCAATTCACTTATGTTCTTCTCTAAGTTGTCCATTCTTGTTAACATGTCGTTAAATCTTCTTTCAAGGTTCTTAGTTTCTTTGGATTGGGTTAGAACATGTTCTTTTAGCTCACAGAAGTTTCTTATTATCCACCTTCTGAAGCCTGATTCTGTGAGTTCGTCACACTCATCCTCCGTCAAGCCTTGTTCTCTTGCTGATCAGGAGCTGCGATCCCCGGTAGGAGGAGAGGCATTCTGATTTCGGGTGTTCTCAGCCTTTTTGCACTGGTTTCTTCCCATCTTTGTGGATTTATCCACCTGTCGTCTTTGTAATTGCCGACTTTCAGATTGGGTCTCTGAGTGGACGTCCGGCTTGTTGGTGATGAATTTTTTTGTTTCTTAGTTTTCCTTCGGGGGGCACCCCTTCCCCACAGAGCTGGGCCTTCCCAGGTTCAGCTGTGCTTGTTCTCAGTCCTCAGCACTTCCAATTGCTGTTCTCCTTGTGGGGATGGGACCAGCCGAGCCCAACTAAAAGGGCATCCAGTCCCATACAATCCGCACCGAGAAGCGCCGTGCCCGCCAAAAGAGTCGCACTGGCGACCCGTGTGGCTCCTTCGCCGGGAATCTCCCAGTCTGTGGGCATCAAAAATTCGTCTGTAATTGCGGCATCCACTTGCTCTCTGTGCTTTCACTGGGAGCTGCGATCCTGAGCTGCTGCTATGTGGCCATCTTGGATCTCTCTCCAGATTCCCTTTTTTATGATTTTTTGCTTTTCACCTTTTTCAAAATAGGTCCCATTTCTTCCATAGCTGCTGGGCAGTGGACAAAAGTTGCTCTTAATAGGCTAAAACCACACTCTATATTTTAAGCCACTGTGGTCATAAGAAACAAAATAAACAAACGTCTTTGGAATCCTTTACATTCTATCTATTCATTTTTATTGGATTACATGGGCATAAAATGCAAATAGTTGTGTGAAAAATAAAACATTTATTCCACTATTCAGCTCTATGAATACAAGTATCTGAATACTTAGGATTATACCCAAATCACAGAATATTAAAATGTAACAACCAGAAAGGATCTTAAGTCTTTTATTCTACCATGTATCAGACAAATAACATGTATCCATAATATATAAAGAACTTGTACAATTCAATAAGAAGCAGCAAAATATCCCAGTAAAAGTGGGCTAAATATTTGAGCAGACACTTCAGAAAGGAATATGTCAATGGGCAATAAGGACATGAAAAGACGGTTAGAATAATTATTCCTTAGGGAAATGCAAATGAAAAACATGGGGTATAGGGTGATAATACTCCAGAACCACTAAAATTGCTAACATTAAAAAGACTGACCACATCAAGTGTTGATGAGGATGTGGAGGAATCAGAGCTCTCACGCACTGCTGGTGGGAATATAAAATGTGAAAAGCCACTTTAGCAAAATCTTGACAGTGTTTTTTAGAAAGAGTTAAACAAATACCTGCTATATGAGCCAGCCATTCCATTCTTAGGTATTTATACAAGAAAAATAAAAATACATGTCCATGTAAAGACTTATATTCACATTTTCATGACAATTTTATTTATGATAGCCTGGATAGAAATGACCCAGACACCCATTAACAAATGATGGTATACTCATGCAATGAAAAACTACCTAGCAATCAAAAAGAGTCAACTATGGATACACACGCAACATGAATAACTCTCAAAATCTTTATTCTGAGTAAAACAGACTAGACCAAAAGAGTGCATAAGGTATGATTTCATTTATACAAGATTCTAAAAAAAAATGTAAGTTAATCTTTAATGACAGAAAGCAGATAAGTGATTGCCTGGCACAGCAGTGGAGGGAGGGATGAATTACAAAGGGGCACAAGGAAACTGTTATGATTTATTTGACTGTATATATTGCTCTTGTCCAGATTACATTTAGCACATTTTCCCCTGATAAGTAGATTATATTTGAAAATGCACTTCCTTTTTCACATTTCCTGCCTACATTATTCCTAATAAGAAAATTGCTTGAATGCTTGTCTTTTCTAGACAATTACTGAGTTATTTTCGTCATCCATTATAATTTGCCAATTAATGAGAATCTTTTATACTTTTTCTTTTACTCAACCAGACTGTATATGCCCATTCATTCTGTGTATACATTTTATTTTTTTTCCTTTTAAATGACCCAGAAATTCAATAAAAGCAATGCAGTGAAGGAAAACAGCTTTGTCTGCCCGAAAGGAGTCACCCAATAAAATCATAGCTTTAATTTTCAGCCTGACCTTTCTTGTAATTTGTTTGAAATTTTATGATTTCAAAAGAAATAGACTGTTCACTGAGGAATGCATCGTCCACCTTCCCAGGGGAGATTTTGAAAGCCAAAGCTCTGAGTCTAATAACCTAATGGGAACAGCAACATTGCTATTTGTCGTCCGTTTCTATCTCTATAAAGACTGGCCATACAGCCTTTCAGTCATCATCATTTCCAAAGTTACCTATTGGCATTTCCCTGATTTTAAAAGAATCTTGGTACAGGCCTGTATTTCTCAAACTTTACATGCATATAAATCACCTGGGGATCTTGTCAAAAGGCAGGTTTTGATTCAATAGGTCTGGAGTGTGTCCTGGGAATCTGTATTTCTACCAAAATAGCACAAACCATCATATTATTCGAATTTGCTTTCAAAGTAAATTTCACTCTGTCAAGAGATAGCAACTCACCTTTATTTAAAGTATTTAAATATTTAAAGTAGAACATCCAAAATCTCGCCAATTTCTTTGGATTTGATTATCAAATAGTCATCATGGACGATATTGTCTATTCTTTCTGAATATGAGACCAGCCAGGAAACAGAGCCAGCTTAGGGATCTAAGGGAGGAGAGAGAGAGGGGGTACTAGAGTGTCTCTAAACTATGCTGCATGTGCAACACCAGGATTGTCTTTAAGGTGATAGATTGAAGCATTAGGCTAATTTTCAACCCTTTCTACATTGATGCCTTTTTCTCTGCAGCTTTGCGGTGGAGTGGTGACAGTTCTACTCCTTGACTCTGGGCGTGGCTGTAACTGGGTTTAGCCAGTTAGCAATGTCATTGTTAGCAATGGAATGTTAGCATGTAACATAAGCAGAGGTTCAACTTGGACTTGTGCAGTGGGACCTCAACCTCCTGAATTTTCACCTTTGTCATGAACAACATGCTCAGGTGAGCCTACTGGTCTCAGCAGGAGGATGGCTGAACCAAAGACAAATTAACTCACTCCAGCCAGCCTTCAGACCCTTCAGATATACTAAGTGTTTTTTGTTGTAATCCACTCGAATTTGAACTCATTTGTTATGCAGAAATAGCTACCTGACTCACTGGAGCAAGGTTCTGATACAGTAGGACACAAGAAATGGATCGTGAGATACTGGGGGGCAGATCAGGAGTTGGAGATCTGATAAAGGGAAGAACAGAGATAGAAGGTGATATGGTTTGGCTCTGTGTCCCCACTATAACCTTATGTTGAATTGTAATCCCCATGTACTAGGGGAGGGAACTGGTGGGAGGTGACTGGATTATGGGGGAGGTTTACCTCATGCTGCTCTTGTGATAGTGCGTGAGTTCCCATCAGATCTGAGAGTCTAAAAGTGTGGCACTTCCCCCTCTGTCTCGCTCTTTCTCCTGTCACCATGTGAAGAATCTCCCTGTTTCCCCTTTACCTTCTGCCATGATTGTAAGTTTTTTGAGACCTCCCCAGCCATGCAGAACTGTGGGTCAATTAAACCTCTTTCCTTTATAAATTACCCTGTCTCACATAGTATCTTTATAGTAGTGTGAAAATCAACTAATACAGGAGGTCAAAGTAGATGAAACAGAGTGGAGTCAAGGTTTATGTAAGCAGCTGGATTTTTAAACAGTTTTGGTGTACACTTGCATTAGTACATGAGCTATAAAGGTGAGCTGAAATGGGACAGATGGAGACTATTTTGAGCCAACCAGGACTGGGTCTGATGTAACAGGATGCTTTTTCTCATTGGGATCTTGGCTGCTTATGTCATGGAGAGAAGATAAAGAGGGCTGGGAGAAAACACTTAATTGATAAACTAATTGAATTTGAGCATAAATTAACTTAAAACATGCATCTTCTCCTGTTGCTTACCTGCTTATGATGACAAAGCAATATTTTTTTCTCCTGTGCTTGACAAAAAATTCAGAGAGCTCTCACCAAGTCACTAGACATGTGGTATTTGGGCTGTTAGTCATGGATTGCCATACCCCACATATTAGGAAGTTCTTGACATTCTTTTAGTTGTTAATTCACCAACTGACTAATTATTTGAATTGTGCTTGTCAAATTTTTATGTGCCCTCATGGAGCTGACATTATTACATGTAAAACATGCATCCATCCTTTTATTATAATTGCTATTATGGTTAAAAAGGAGACACACAATGAGATCTTCTATGCTTGGGAAAAGGGGGTGCTTATAGTTTGGGGATCAGTGAGTATTTATTTGAGAAGAAATTGTATTTACATTTAAATTTAAAAGGAGTGGGAAGAGTAGTCTATGTGATGGGAGCAGTATGTGCAAAGGACCTTAAGTCCTGTGGAAAATGGAAGATGGTTGTTTGGAAGATGTATGGCTGATTTAAGGAAATGAAAAGTTAGTTTGGCTGAATAGTGAAGCGAAAAGGGCAGATGCCTTATCAGGCATAGCAAGATTAAGAGTTTGGATTTTATTCTAAGACTAATAGAGAGTAATTGAAAGGCTTGAGGCAGGAGAGCAACATCACCGAGTTTGTGTTTTAAAAAGATTACTCTGCCTATAATGTGGAGAATGCGTATAAAAGGGATAAAAATGGAAGATGTGGCTTGCAGTGGCCCATGAAAAAGATAATATTGGCTTGGACTATAGAGGTGGTAGTGGATTTGGAGAGCTTTGTCCTGGAGTTATTTATTTATTTATTTATTGTTTTATTATACTTTAAGTTCTGGGATACATGTGCAGATCTTGAAGGATTGTTACATAGGTACACACATGCCATGGTGGTTTGCTGCCTCCAGCACCCTCGTCATCTACATTAGGTATTTCTCCTAATGTTATCCCTTCCTAACCTCCCCACCCCCTGCTATTGTTCCCCTCACCCCACACCCCGCAACAGACCCCAGTATGTGATGTTCCCCTCTCTGTGTCCACGTGTTCTCATTGTTCAACACCCACTTATGAGTGAGAACATGCAGTGTTTGGTTTTCTGTTCTTGTGTCAGTTTGCTGAGAATGATGGTTTCCAGATTTACCCAGGTCCTTGCAAAGAACATGAACTCATGCTTTTTTATGGCTGCATAGTATTCCATGATGTATATGTGCCACATTTTCTTTATCCTGTCTATCCTTGATGGACATTTGGGTTGGTTCCAAGTTTTTGTATTATAAGCAGTGCCACAATGAACATATGAGTGTATATGTCTTTATAATAGAACAATTTATAATCCCTTGGGTATATATCCAGTAATGGGATTGTTGGGTCAAATGGTATTTCTATTTCTAGATCCTTGGGGAATCGCCACACTGTCTTCCACAATGATTGCACTAATTTACACTCCCATCAACAGTGTAAAAGTGTTCCTATTTCTTCACATCCTCTCCAGCATCCAGATTTTTTAATGATCACCATTCTAGTTGGCATGAGATGGTACCTCAATGTGGTTTTGATTTGCATTTCTCTAATGACCAGTGATGATGAACATTTTTTTATATATTTGTTGGCAGCATAAATGTCTTCTTTTGAAATGTACCTGTTCATATCCCTTACCCACTGTTTGATGGGGTTATTTGATTTTTCTTGTAAATTTGTTTTAGTTCTTTGTAGATTCTGAATATTAGCCCTTTGTCATATGGGTAGCTTGCAAAATTTTTTTCCCATTCTGTTGGTTGCCAGTTCACCCTGATGATTGTTTCTTTTGCTGTGCAGAAGCTCTTTAGTTTAGTTAGATCCCATTTGTCAATTTTGGGTTTTGTTGCCATTGCTTTTGGTGTTTTAGTCATGAAGTCCTTGCCTATGCCTATGTCCTGAATGGCATTGCCTATGTTTTCTTCTAGGGTTTTTATGGTGTTAGGTCTCATGTTTAAATCTTTAATCTATCTGGAGTTAATTTTTGTATTGCCCTGGAGTTATTTAGAAAGAAGAATCAATGGTTCTTGACATTGTTTAGAGTGTCATGAGTCAGGAAGGAGGAAGATTGTCTCTGAAGCTTCTGGTTTGCAACAACTGATTGTGTCATTCACAGAGACAGAGGACTTTGGAGAAAAATGGGTTTGGGGATGAGATCAACAGTTTAGTTTAATATATGTTGATTCTGAGGTACTTGTAATAGAACCAAGGGGAAAAATCAAGTAAAGAGTTGAGTATATTGTTTTTTAACTCAGAAGAGAGCTATAAGTGGGACACATCACTTTGCAGGTTATTGGCATAGAGCTGGTAGTTAGGTAAAGGGTATGAAACTGGGAGAAAAGGTTGTAGGCACATCTTTGAGGACGATCAACATTTTAGGGGGAATCAGTGGTCAAGGGAGGCCAAGAAGGAAAGAAGAAAACTGCAAGAATGCAGTGCCATGAAAGCAGATGGTAAGCTATATTGAATGCACCAGAGAGCTAAGTCAGCTGAGGCATAAAGCATGTCTGTTAGAGTTAGCAATGGGGCAGTCATTAATAAACTCAGAAAGAGTCACACAGCAAGATGGAGGCAGGAGCCAGATTGTAGTTGGTTAGAAGGGAGCAGACGATGATAAAATAAAGATGTAAATGTCTGATTAGAATGAGAATATATTCTCCAAGAAGCCACAATATCTGTTTTTGAAAGAAGCAAGCTCGATGCATGTGGCAATAGGAAAACACCAACAGGAACTGAAAAAATATGCAAGGATAGTTCAGAAAATAGAACAAATATTTCCCATTGCAATTAGGAATTAAGTTGCCTTAGTTGGATTTCAAGAATTCATGATTTGGATAATGGTTTCCACCTTTAATTTTTGAAAATTTAAAAAATGAAAGGGTAAATAATATTTGCCCTTGTATAAATAAGATTAAGGGGGATGGTTGCCATGCTCAGGAGGAAACAGGTTTCATGCTATCTTCACATAAGACCATAGATCTGATGATTGCTCATCTTTCTCATCTCTTTTGGATACAAATTTCCATGAAGAAAAAAAACTCAGTTGCAGCTTCAGGGCTTGGACAGCATCTGGTACAGAATGGGGTTTAATTATCCATTGTCAAATGAATGAGTGCTAGTTTTTTTGTTTTTGTTTTTTCATGTTCTAGGAGTTCCTAGAAAGTACTTGGAAGTAATGGAAAGACACGTTAGTAAAAATACTCGATGTTCTTGATCCTTCTGACTGTGAGTAACCAGGCTTGACATTTTACCAACAAGCCCAAGTCAGAGCTGTTATACTGCTGTGGAAAACATGCCATGGAAACGAGGTCAGCATGACTTAAACTGGGCCAGCTGGGATTCTGCTTACAGGAAACCTTGGGTAAATAGCAAGTTAGTGGAGTATTGCAAAGTGTAATTGTTTGCATTTGCTGGCAAACCCCTCCTATTACCTAGCCGCCAGATGTGTGCTTTGAATGTGAGTATGCAGACCTGAATGGTACCTGAGGCACCTTCGAAGGTTAGAAGCTTCCCCTCTTGATTCCTCCCTAATGCCAGCAAGGATATGAGAGATGCTAAGTTTGGCTGTAACAAGTACTTTCACTTTTTACTTAATCAGAATTTGCATTGTTTTCTCATTACAGTATTAAAGTGTGAATTTTGCCTTCATGTGCTGTGGAAATGACAAAGCCCCATTAACAGTTGGTTTTATTTGTAGCACCTTCAGTTTTAGAATCTCTGAGGATCTCATAAGCTGATAATGTTCTTTCCAAATGAGCTATTTTGTAATCACACTCCACATGATTGTTTAAAATGATTCTTATTGTTTCACCTTAATATAAAAAGATTTGTTTGCCAATAGAAAAGCCAGTTTACCCAGGAATTCTGGTGTTAACTTCCTCTTGGCTCGTCAAGGTCTGTGAGAATCTGGAGACTGTGAATGCAAATGTTAGTCTCTGGTTCTTTACAATTCTAAGAAAATGAGGAGCTGAATTTCCATATTCAAAGGTGAATTTTGCTATGCTACCTCAGTGCTCGGAGTGGGGTGGAACTTAACAGAGGAAAGAAAGATGAAGTAGGGGAGGGTACTCATTTTGTGTGTATAATTGGGAGGACAGAGCGAGACCTGGGCATGCATTCTTCCCTCTCCTTGCCCCAGGGTTTAGGATTCGAATTGGCTTTCCAAAGGCTGTGAAGGTTTCTCTTGTCCAGCTTTCTAAATTTTCACTATGCCTTGGACATCAGCTTCCATTTTGTTCTGAAAACTTCTAAGCAAATGTCATCTTGCTGAAGAGTTCACGTCATGTCTCTTTATTGTCTTTATTGGGACAATAAAGAGAGATCGTCCCAATCATTACCTGCTACTCAGTGATATACATCTGACAATATCCAGACTACTTTGAAGTGGCAAATGTGGTGATGCTTGGAGGTTTCTGTCTTCTCATCTTTGTACTCTCTCACATCAAGACTATATGTGTTGTTAAAGGCTATAGTGTTTTTCACTATTTATGTAAGATTACTTTCCTATTCTGAACTCGGCTCCTTTTTATCACTGAGATAACTAACTCTCTAAATAAGGGTCAGCAGACTTTTTCTATAAAGAGCCAGGGAGGAAATATTTTAGGTTTTGTGGGCCATATGGTCTTTGCTGCAGCTACTCAACCCTATTATTGTAGTGCAAAATCCACCATATGCAATATGTAAGTGAATGGCTGTGGTTAATTGTCAGACAAACTTTATTTACAGAAACAGGTGGTGGGCTGAATTTGGGTTATGAGCCATCATTTAACAGCCCTTGCTCTAAATCATAGCTCCCATAGTTTCTTTGTCTTCATAATGTGGTAATAGGCTAACATTGCACCCTAATATACCTTTGGAGTTCTGACAACTCCCAGTTTATTTTGTCATTTTCACACATTTAGTAGGGGGTGCTTAGCATTTTGGAGGGCAATAGAGCCATCTCAAGATCTATGAAGCTATGAGGCTTTCATGATCTGACTCTGATCTAATCTTCCACTCCCCTCTTTCCCTGCTCTGTCTCAACTCCTCTGGCCTCCCTGTTGCTTCCCGAGCACACCAGACATGCTCTTCTTCAGGTCCTTGGCACTTGCCCTTTTTTCTGCTTGGAATGTTTTTCCCCCAGATAGTCACAAATCTTATTCCTCTTTCTTCAGGTTTCTACTTGGATGCCACCTACTGAGTGAGACCATTTGGTTGATGTCTAGTCAGAAACACAGGAACAACTATAGGTATTTCAGAGAATTTAATAGAGGTTATTGGTTACAAAATGAAAAGACTGGAGGAGGAGAAGGGACAGATGAGCTCATGCAGAGATTAGCTGCAGTAGGAGGGCTGAAGGCAAAGGGGGAGGTGGTGTAACCAGAGCCCTGGCTCTCTGTGCCACAGAGAGGCTGCAGCTGGATCTTCTCCCACTCCCTCTGGCGCTCAGGGGTTAAAAGATATTTGCTTCTGGTGTTATGGCTGCCAGAGGTATTAAATGCTGTGTAGCTGCTGCTGTTGGTATCTTTAACTGAGCAGGGACGCAACAGCCCTACACACTCTGCTGTGGTAGCTGCAGTTGCTTAAAACACCATCAGGAGCTGAAAGAATGCTGCTGCCCCTTCCTCTTGCCTTCCTCTTGTCTCCTTTCCTTGACACCCATTGCTGGAGCCTACCCACTCCCAGATGCAAGGGACTCTGGGAAATGTAGTTTGCAGGCTTACAGTCCCTTGCTGTAGAGAACTGAGCATGGAAGGACTGGAAGAGAGGAGAAAAACACTGAGCCAGTAACCAGCATGCCCTGTACACTCTGTCTAAAATGATAACTCCCAACAATTAATCCTTTTTCTCTGCTTTATTTTCCTCCAGAGCATGCATCACTGCCTGGTACACTATAGATGTACTCACTTGTTTATCTCCTGATTCCATGAGTAGAGACTTCAGTAGGGCAGTAATTTTGTTCACAGTTGTACCTACAGTGTCCAGAAGAGTGCATCATAATGGGAATTCAATAAATATTCAGAGAATGGATAAATAAATCTCTTAACAACACCCAGGGCTACTTCTGAAAAATACTGTGGTTCACTGAGTAGAGTTTGACACTCTTAAAGTGTCACAGAAAATAAGAGGTTAGAAGAAAGTCTACCTCTCTCTCTCTCGATTCTCTTTTTCTCTCATATATATGCATATTATATTTACATTGTTTCCTAGAATGCATATGCTTTCAAACACTGACCATTTTTATACTCATTGAAAACGTGTTCAGAGAGGGAATGGCTACATCTAAATGTACTTCTTCAGTTGTTTGACTAATGTTATGGTGCTTTTAGCGAGAGTTGTATGCTTTTCCCTGGGCTGCAATAGCAGAGTTGCATGGACTGACTGGCTTAAACAACAGAAAGCCACTTTCTCTCAGTCCTGAAGGCTGGAAGCTGAGATCAAGGTGTCAGCAGGCTGTTTCTTCTGAGGCCCTTCTCCTTGGCTTGCAGATGATCATCTTCTGCTAGTGTCTTCACGGGGTTATCTCTTTGTATGTCTATGTCCAAATTTCCTCTTTTTATAAGGACAATAGTCATAATAGGTTGGGATTCATCTTAATGGTGTCATTTTAATTTAATTACCTCTTAATCAACCCTGTCTCCAAATACAGTCATATCCTGAACCACTGCTATTCAAGACTTCAACATATAAATGCTGGCAGAGACATGATTAAACTCAAGGTAAATCTTCCCCGAAGTTTTGTATGTTGCAGCCTGGGTTTCATCTTTACAATTTTTGAACCAACGCTTACAAGTATAAAATTTAAAATCTTTTGAACTTGCCATCTTTCATGTTTTGTTTTTCTAGTGTCCTCTCAAATAATTTGGGGGAATCACCCTGTGGAATTGATTGGATGCTGGTATCTGTCAAGAGATTAGACTTTAGCCATTGCAACAAAAGTATCTGAATTCCATTGGCAAGGAATGGAGCCCTGTGCCCTGCCTTGCTCTTTAGTCCAGTGATGAATGTTTTAACAAACTGTTAAAGCAGATTGTATAGCAAGGAACACCTTGGATTATGAGATTACACAGCACTCCTAGACTGGCAAGGCTGGTCTTGTGTTCACAAATCAGTATTTCATTAGAGAAGACCCCCAACTCAGCAGATGATGGACAAGCTGGTGGCTGTGAGGTAGAGAAAGACTCAGTAAGAAAGCATACCCTTTTTGACCTTGATGTAAATCGAATCTGTCACGGAACACACAGCTGGGCTCTCATCTTGTCTGTTTGCAGCCTTGTTCTGCAAACAGCCTACCAGATATCTTTCCATTCTCTCCCCGAATATTGAGTGACCTTGGAAACAGCCTAATCTGTCTTGGCAGATTGAAGATAGAGAAAACAAGCAGGGGAGACAGACCTGCTGGTTCCTGCTATTGATCAGTGACTTGAATGAAAGCTCATTATGAGTTGGAGAGATGTGTCAGACACGGGTGTCAAGGGTGGAAAAACTCAAAACAGACCCTGGCAGCCAGGAAAAGTGATAAAAACAATACACACACACACACACACACACACACACCCTCAGAAACCTTTGTTCCTTTATTGGGTTGGTTTATTTTTGGTTTTTGGATATTTCTCTCTAATCATAGAAATTTTAAGGCTATAGAAAAATACTCTCCTTAGAAATCAGTCATCTACTTTAGTCCAATTTCCTTCTTTTAAAGATGGGTAAACTGAGGCTCAGAGGGATGAAATGACTGCCCAAGACCCAACAGAGAGTTAGCAGCACAGGGGGGATGCTTCACCCAGTCTGACTCAATTGAAATTCAAGTTCTTTCTGCTTCATTTTGCAGCTTCTGCCTCTGTCTGACACTAAGTCTCAGAGTCCCAGCAATTTGACTCTTGAATGTCAAGATCCTGGCTCCAGGAAGAGCAATACAGCATCCAGAAATGAGCCAAAACTGAGAACAAAGACATGTGTGTTTGTGTCCTCACTGACACTTATTAGCCATGTGAGTCTGGGCATACCATTTGCCTCTCTTGATCTTATTTTCCTTATTTTAAAAATGGACATACTGATGCTTGTTCTTGGTTGTCTGGAAGTATGATAGTTTGATATCCATCTATGAACGTACTTGTAGACCTTAGCTACAGTGTATCTCTTCTGGGAAGGGTAAGCTCTCACTCAGTTCATATCCAATAATGTTGTAGCCAGACATAATTAATCAAATGGTCCCAGACTCAGGGGGCCAGACCCAAGGTTGGACATTTGTGATCAGGAGAAGCAAGGAGTGGTATATTAGTCAGGGATTTCCACAGAAATAAAACCAATAGGTTATGTACACATAGAGAGCAAAAGAGAGGAAATTATATTAAGGAATTGGCTTACATGATTGTGGAGGCTAGAAAGTCTGAAATCTGCAGGGCAGGTTCAGGCTGGAGATCCAGGGAGAACTAATGTTGTAGCTCAAGTCTAAAGGCAGACTTAAAGATCTTTAGGGAAAAGACTGAGATTTCCCCCAAGGAATATGGAAATCTGCCTTTCAGACTACCTTAAGTTGGATGACGCCCACCCACATTATTGAGGGTAATCTGCTTTGTTGAAAGTCTACCAATTCAAATGCAAACCTCATCTAAAAAAATACCTTTATAGCAACAGCTAGACTGATGTTTGGCCCCAAGCTGGGTACCAGTGCTCAGCTAACACATAAAATTAGCCATGATGAGTGGGAATTTCCAAGTCTGTAGCATTTGGGAGACAGAGATCAGAATGTCCTACATGGGAACACAGAGAGGGGCAAGCCTAGGGGGCCAGAGGAGCAGGGCAAATGAGCTTTAGCTCAGAATGTCAAGCCAACCTAAAGCACCCATTGTGTTGAGAATCAAACTTACCTGTGCAGCTCTGGGAAATGCCAGAGTTCTCTGTTCTTCCAATTTTTGACCAGATAAAACATCAAGAAAAAGAGAAAGTAGCCTCCCTTGCTGCCACTGCTCTTTTCCAAAAACTTCCAATGGGAGCCAGTCTTTAGTGGCTCCCATTCCCTTTTTCCACTGCTCCTTACTCTCTTCCAAGGGGCAGTGCCATTTCCAAAGGCCCTCTCCGTCTGTGGGAAAAATGGGGCCTAAACTTAATGTTTCCATGAGAGGAAAACCCAACCACAGCCTGAGTGCAAGCAGACATTGAGAAAGAAAACCTGAAATATGTCTCTGGAGGTGCACATGCTGCCTGAGAACCATTGTGTACTCAACATGCCACAGATACATTCCGCAAAATGTCACTTCCTTTAAAGGTCACAAACTCTATTGATTTTTAATTCAGTTTTGTGTGTGTGTGTAGCAGATTCCAAACAACAATTGCTTACATGATAGATTAGATGACTGGGTGGTTTAATATGGGAAGAAGGTTTGGGAATTCTTGTCCAAGGGGAGAGAAAAGGGGAATTTTCTTTAAGGTTACCACTATCAATGATTGTTCTTATATTTTGCCTATTAATCATATTTTTCTTCCTTCCTTCTTTCCTTCCTTCCTTCCTTTCTTCCTTCTTTCCTTCCTTCTTTTTTTTTTCTCCTTTCCATAAATATGTATTGAGTGCCTACTATCTGCCAGGGTATGTGTAATGTAATGCATGATAACTATAGACTTACCATCTGAAGTTTATATTTTAGAGTAAGGGTAGCAAAGGCAGACATCAAACATACTGAGTCTATAATATATACAGTAGTTAGAAGTTATGGTAACTGGCATGAGGGAAAGGTCTGGGGGTCATGAAAGCCTAGAGCAGGAGGACTTGATGATGCTGTGGGTTGGTGAGGAAGGAGAAGCAAGTGACCTTAGCACTGAGAGCAGAAGGAAGAGAAAAGTTTGTTAGGTGAAAAGAAAGGATAGAACATCCCAGAAAAAGAAAAAGTATGTGCTGATACCCTGATGTGGGAGGGAACTGTCTCACAAAAGGAGCAGAAAGAAAGTCATAGAGGGCTGGAGGGTGGGGGAAGATGGGAGATGGGTGGAAAGACAGGCGGGGCTTTCCTATTAGGTTAGATATATCCAGGGCCATTGAAGGTTATAGTTTGGATAGTTGTGATCAGAATTAGGTTCTCAAAGACCACGAGGCTGACATGTGGGTGCTGATAGGTGGGCTGGAAGGGATGTAAGAGGGCTGGAAGAGAAATGATGTTCGGATGTAGTTGATTTCCATGGAGATGGAGAGAAATATATGGAATCCAGAGAAATTTAGGAAGTAAAATCAGCTGAAATTAACTAGCCTTGGACAAAGAAGTGAGTTGATTATCTTGAGCTCAGATTTTTCCTTCATATAGTGATGCTGATATTGCTTGGCTAACTTTTTTTCTTTCCTTTTTTTTTTTTCAAACCACCAAATTTTCCAGTTTAATGGTTTATTCCATTCTAAATGTTTAATGAAGCTCCTTTCTATACCAGTAGTAACCAGTTAATGGCCTGAAGTGTTAACACTCACTTCCAACTGAGAAATTCTTAAGTCATGATAATATTTCTCTATGATTTCTTGAGATATAAATTTTTCCCCATCATAATAGGCATTTTTCTCAGCTTTATTCATGTATAATTGACAAACAAAAATTGTATATAATTAAGGCATACCACATGATGGTTTGATATATGTATATGTTATAAAGTGATTATCACAAGCTAATTAACATATCCATTACCTCTTATAGTTACCATTGTGTGTGTGTATTGTGCGATAAGAACACTTAATATCTAGTCTTTTAGCAAATTTGAAGTATATATTAACATTAATTATAGCTACTGTGTTGCACATTAGATCTCCAGAACGGATTCATTTGATAATTGAGAGTTTGTATACTTTGACCAAAATCCTCTTGTTTCTCCCACCTCTAGCCTTTAGCAACCACATTTTTACTCCTTGTTTCTAAGTAAGAATTTGACCTCCTGGCATTCCACATGTAAGTGAGGTCATGCATGCAGTGTTTGTCTTTCTGTGCCTGGCTTATTTCATTTAGTAGAATGTCCTCTAGATTAATCCATTTTGTCACAAATGCAGGATCTCCTTCAGTTTTAAGGCTTAATAGTGTTCCATTGCATATATGCATATTTTCTTTATCCATTTATTCATTGGTGGACACTTAGGTTGTTTTCGTATCTTGCCTGTTTTTAAAAATGCTGCTGACCATGGGAGAGGAGATATCTTTTTAAGGTAGATTTTAGTTCCTTTGGATAAATGCCTAGCAGTGGGATTGCTGGATCATATGGTAGATCTATTTTTAGTTTTTCTGAAGAAGCTCCTTAGTGTTTTCCAAAATGGCTGTATCAATTTACAATTCCACTAACATTATAAGGCTTCCCTTTTTTCCCACATCCTTGCCAGTACTTGTTATGATAACAGTCTTCCTAACAAGTATAAGGTGACATCACATTATGGTTTTGATTTGCCTTTTTTTAATAATTAGCCATGTTGAGTACTTTTATATACATGCTGGCCATTTGTATATCTTGTTTGGAAAAATGTTTGTTCAGATCCTTTGTCTAGTTTTTAATCAGATTATTCTATTTATTTGTATATTTATTTACTGCTATTGAGTTGTATGATTTTCTTATGTATTTTGGATTTTAAACCTTTATCAGATATTTGGTTGCAATACAGTCTTCTGTTCCACAGGTTGCCTTTGCCTTTTTAATTTATTGATTTGTTTTCTTCTTTTTTTTGTGTAGAAACTTTTTAATTTGACATAGTCTCACTATTTATTTTTGTTTTTGTTGCCTGTGCTTGTGGCATCATATCCAAAATATAAAATCAAGGCCAACTTCAAGAAACTTTTCTCATATGTTTTTTTCCCTATAAGTTTTTTATGGTTTGTGATCACTTAAGTCTTTGATCTATTTTGAGTTGATTCTTATGTGTGGTATAAGTGTCTGAATTTATTCTTTTGCATGTGAATATCTAGCTTTCTTAACGCCATTTTTTGAAGAGACTATTCTTTTCCTGTCGTGTATTCTTGGCACTTTTGTCAAAGATTAGTCAACCATATATTCATGGGTTTATTTATGGGTTCTTCATTCTATTTCATTAGCCTTCATCTGTTTTTATGCAGGTACCGTACTGTTTTGATTACTGTTGCTTTGTAACATTGCTTAAAAGCAGGTCATGGGTTGCCTCCAGCTTTGTTCTTCTTGCTCAAGATTGCTTTGGATATTTGGAGCTTTTATAAGTTCCATAGGAATTTTAGAACTGTTTTTTCTATTTCTATAAAAACTGTCACTGGAATTTTGATAGAAATTATATTGAATTTGTAAATCACTTTGGGTAGTATGGACATTTTAACAATATCAATTCTCCCAATTCCTGAACATGAAATATATTTTCATTTCTTTGCAGCTTCTTTAATTTCTTGGATCCCTGTTTTATATTTTTCAGTGTACATATCTTTCACATCCTTGGTTAAATTTATATCTAAATTTAGTATTTTATTCTTTTTGATGCTATAATAAATAATTTTTAAATTTCTTTTTAAGATATTTTTATTAGTGTACAGAAACACAGCTAATTTTCATATGTTGATTTTGTATCCTGTAACTTTACTGAATTTATTAGTTCTAACTGTTTTTTGGTAAAATCTTTAGTGTTTTCTGCATACAAGATTATGTCATCTGCAAACAAAAACAGTTGTATTTCTTTCTTTACTATTTAGATGTCCTTTATTTCTTTCTTGCCTTATTACTCAGGCTAGAACTTCCACTACTGTGTTGAAAAGAAGTGATGGGAGTGGGCATCTTTGTCTTGTTTCTGATCTTACAACTTTCAGCTTTTAACCATGTATATAATGTGAGCTGTGGGCCCTCACCTACTGTCTTTATCCACAAGAAGGTCTCTGATTGTCTCTCAAATTTAGCTCACTCTACCAGGCACTGGGAGTATGACATGAGCAATAAGTGGGTCCTGATCCCAAGGAACTTACAGTCTACTGGAGGATCATCAGGCAATTGCCATAAAGAATGACAGATACCATAATTCACATGCAGAAAGAAGGATTAACAAAAGCCAGAGGAGGGGCACCTAGCTGCCCTGGGAAGTCAGGGAGGGCTTTGAGGAGGAGGCAATGTCTCAGCTGACCATGAAATAACATTTTCTAGGTGAAGGCAAGAGTTAAGGGTGGAGAAAGGGGCACGTAGAGAGGAGGAACATCTTATAAAAGTGATCTTTACTAAGCAGCAATTTTGTCCTCCAAAAGTGTCTGGAGATAGTTTCTATTGTCACAAGTGAAGGGGTGCTATTGGCAACTATTGGAAAGAGGCCAGGGATGCTGCTAAGAATCCTACAAAGCGTGTGACAGCCCCACAGCAAAGAAGGATCTAGCCCCAAATGTCAACAGGGCTGAGGTTGAGAAACCCTGGCTTATGCGCCTTACTTTATTTGCTTAAAATTATGTTTGTCATAGGAAATTCATTTTGTTTACCTAATCTATAAAATGATCCCTGATCTTATTATAATTTACACCGTAACTACAAATATTATGTAGATATTGTTGTTAATCAGAAAAAAGAAAAGAAATCCTTAAACCCCCAAGTCTAATTTTTCTCTTTTGGTTAAGGAATGGTAAGCAAATAAAGAAGTTTCTTTAGTAAATTTATATCAAAACACTGCATGTATTCATCTGCTAGGGCTGCCATAACAAAATAGTGCAGGACAGGGGCTCAAACAACAAAAATATTCTTACTTATTTTCTCACAGTTCTAGTGGGCAGGGAAGTCCAAGATCAAAGTCCTGGCAGGGTTCAGTTTTTTGTGAGACTTCTTCCTGACTTGCAGATGGCTGTGTTCCCTCTGAGTACTCACATACTGGAAAGACAGAGAGAAGAAGAGAAAGTGGGAGTGGATGGGGAAAGGAGGAGGAAGCAGGGGGAGAGGAGGGAGTGTGTATTAGTGCTCTGGCATCTCTTTCATAAGGACACAAATCCTGTAAGATTAGGGCCTCACCTTTATGATCTCATGTAATCTTAATTATTTCCTTCAAGGTCCCATCTCCAAATATAGGCACCTGGGGCGTTAGGGCCTTATCATATCATGTTTATTGGGGAGAAGATGCAAACATGCAGTCTATAACACAACAAAAAGCCTCATTCTTTCACAAATAGTAAATGTTCAATGCATCTTAAGCAGTCATTAGCATCCCAGAGCAGTGGAAGTGCAGGTTCAAGTGTTCTGGACTGTAGCAAGTGTTGCAGGCAAGGGAATCAATTCCTTCCTAGTGGATTTTCAGGTCTCCACTGAAATGCCACTTCCTCAGGAAAGCCTTCCAAGTTCTCCTGGATTGAGTTCAGCTCCTCTGTGTTTCACTTTCACAGGACTTAGAATGTTACCTTCCTCACATTGATTTCTTGTTGTAATAAATGGCTAACTTCCTTCATGGCTTGACTCTAAGTAAGATTTACAAGTGAAGAATAGAATATCAGGCTTTTTTTCTCAAGGGTATGAGCATGTGTTTGTAAAAGGAATGAATACTTAAAATCAAGACCCTAGCCCACTCAGGAAGCAGACAGGGAGATGGTTAGAAATCGGTAAAGAGTTTATACTCTGAAAAGAAGGAAGTTTAAATCTTAGTAATTTATTTGACTGCTAAATAGGAAAACCAAAGCACAAATCCAGTTGAGTACATTAGGCTAACTTGGTTAGTGTGCAGACACATGCTAGGGGGTCATACAGGTGTGGGGTTATTTGTCCACCAGCTTAACTTCGGGTGGCACTCAAAGTTCAGACTCAATCTGTGTGCAGTCTGCTGTTTTGGTGGGGATGGTGGCTGTGGTGCCATATGGGGCCAGTTGGCTGAGGGAGGGCTTCAGAGTTTCCAACTCGGGAAAGCTGATGTGGATGTTGCTCTTCTCTGTTGTGTCACCAGAATTCTGTGCTTTGGGTTGTGTTTACTTGCATCTCTGTGTATCACTCTGCTGCCTCAAAACGCACCCCTTCTGTGGATGCTGACCTGAGAAGCTTGGCAAATGGTTACTGCATTGGGTGGGACTGATGAGTTGGCTTTAAAAGGAAGCATGGACACTTTACCATGACTCCAAAATCAGCAATAACTGAATGTCTTTCTAGGATCACTCGATGGACTCATTTATTATTTGCATGCTTATTCAATTTTTAGATGCACTTTCAGTTTGGGAAGAAAGCACAGAATCCTACATGTAAACCTTAAGAGAAAAGGATGTATCATAGCATCTGTTTTCAGACAGTAGTATGCCTTTAGGATAGTCTGAAAAACTGGTTATAATATAGATTAGATTCCTGAGTCCCACCACCAGAGAATCTCGCTTAGCAAGCTTGGAATGGAACCGAGGAAACTTCAGGTGATATAAGGCAAGGGGTTTATGCATCACATCTAGAGTAATGGTCCCTGCTCCTGATGAACACACCAAGTACCCAAGAAGAGTACCAGAGCGTGGAACAAGTGTGGATAGGTGGCAAGATGACCTAGATACTGTCACCTGTTAAAGTGCAGATTCTCATGCAGCAGGACTAGGGAAGGAGGCTGACATTCTGCATTTCTAAGGAGCTGCGAAAAAAGAGTTGTTGCTGGCCCCTGCCTCATGCTTTGAGTATCAAAGATGTAAAAGAGTCACCAATGCTAGGGCTGTGGAGTCAATCTGGATCTAGGGTATAGATCCAATCTGTTTTCTCATTGTGTGACCAGCCAAATCCTGGTTTATTTATGTCTCAAATGGGAAATGTTGCAGAAATTAAATGCGACAGTAATATACATAAAGCATTCAACATATTGCTTAACATGCCATTAATCTTCCATGGGTATAAATGGCCATTGCATTATTAATAATAAATCCTGCTAATTCAGTGGGAATTAGTCAAAGATGTTTGTTTTATCATCCTTGCCATTTTATTTTGCTCATGTTGTTTCTATGCAGATAAAGACAATGCTTCTATTTCTATTATATAACAGATCTGGAATATAAGAAAAAGTAGTCCTTTTCCTACCAAACACCCAGCCCAAGCAATGCTATGACCATAGTCCTTAATAAGATGTTGTGACATTAATGAACATCAAGACATCTGAATGAGAGTTTATTTCCCCTGGCTCCAGATATTGGCCATTATGGCAACAGAGCAAGTGCACCCAGAGTTGGGTTGATGTGATTTAAAACTGAGAGACTGCACAAAAATGTCAGCCCCAGTAGGCTGTTTGACATCATCGGAACCAGCATCCCATTGGATGAATTGCTTGGGTTTCAGTTACTTGCTACATGCACTCCAAGTGTACCTAGTGATGTAGCAGCCTGTTTCATTCTGCCCTAGTTTGCTCAGATCATCTTTAATGTTTATCTTGGAAAAAGCAAAGGCCCCGAGGGCAGGGTGATGTTTATCTGGTGGGCAGATACTGCAGCATAATAGCTAATTCCTGAGGTTTTGGAGTCCTGTAGACCTGAGTTCAAATCCTGACTCTACAACTTAATACCTGTGTGACGTTGGGTCACTTGCCTAACCTCTCTGAGTCCCAGTTTTCTCATAGCTCCACCAGTGGGACTTCCTTTTCTAGCAGTCAATGGCCTTAATGCCATATGCCCTGTCGTAGGCGAAGCTAGAGTCAAGTACATGTGGCGTTAATATCATGTGCCCTGTTCTAAGTGAAACTAAAGTACTAGTCCCTGCAGGTCAACTGATGGTTTAAGCCATTATTCCATGTCGTTGGTACATGTTTTGACTAACAATATAAATTCACATTAAAAACTTTATTTTAAATACAGCCTGCTAATGTTTGAGTGCAAAGAACTTCTGATGATTTTTATTTTCTATTAAGACCATAGTAAACATGAGATCCCTTGGTCATGTGTGGTGTATTTGGGAAGAAAAGATAAAAGTGTCGTAGATGATATAGGATATTACAGCTCTCAAATGTAAGAAAAACCGTCATTTCACATATGCTGTTACATCTACTCATTGGCATTACTCTCCCTCTATTTTTCAGATGAGAAGCTGAGGTACAAAGACAAATATCTTACCCAAGGATAGCCAGGTCATGAATGGCACTGCGGAAATTTGAATTCATGTAATCTGATCCCAGAGAACCTGCCTTGAATGGCCATTTGCCAGACTACACAGTTTTCTCTCACAAGATATTAACTTTTTGAACTAATAAAGGAGAAGAGTCAATGGTTCCAGTTAATTCTAGGAGCAAAAATTTATCTTTTTTTGTGTACAGTAACTGGATGAATTAGAAATTGCATGTGAAAAGTGATAATTATAAGGTATGCGCATAATATTGGCAGCACAATCAATATCTAATTACAATTAATGCCTATTGTCCTGATTATTTTGCAAATGCCCTCATCTACATGAAAAGCCCTTGTGCTCGAGACTGTGGATGACAGATGTATAAGCACCCTGCCCTGGTGGGTACACCGGGTACCCAAGGAGGTGAGCACACGTATTCAAGCCCCAGAATGCAGACAAATGGTGCTAAGTGGAGAGAGAAGACTTGGGTGCAATTCACACGGGTGATGTGACCTCTCTGTGTTGGGCTGAAGGGGAAGGAAGCCAAGGGCTTCCTACAGTTCAAATCCCACTCTTGGTCTTGTCTGTTTGATCTTGTGTTTTAAACTTCCTGACTGGCTTCTTCCTAGTGAATCCCTACTTTATTGTATAACATATTGCAGAGTGTAAATGATGGCATGCATCTACATATTAAACTACAGCAATCTGGAGCATTTTTTTTTTTCACACAGGCATCAGCTAAAGGTTTAAATTCTCTCATTAAAATTTTTATAGCCTGAAGTGTGCTGCTAGGAAAATGGAACTCGCTGTTTTCCTTCTCATCTGAGTAAAAGAGTGACTATTTTGTTTTCTAATGAGTGTATAGTACGGGCCATTGGCTGAAGTTGTGATAGCCTATAAGTGATTTCCAGTGTGATTCAAATCTCTTGAATCCTCCAGACCTGCCTGTCTAGCTGGACAGGAACGCTGTGTAACACTTGGCCAAGAGCCAGAGCTCTGGAGTTGGATGGGTCTGGATGAAGTGTCCTTCATCCAGCAGCTGGTATGGCTCTGAGCAAAGTATAAAATCTCTTGGTGTCTCAGTGACCCAGCTAGAAAAGATAATTATGATTCTTCGATTTAAGTGAAATGGTGTACTTATATTAAAATGCTGGGCATGGAGCCTGACACATGGTAGCAGCTCAAAATTTATGGTCTTAAAATTTGAAGAAACCTGGCAGAAATCTAATTGTTAGTTTTATGCAGCCATTGCAAGGGCTGAAACAATGCCAATTCAACCATCAGTTGAAGATGGCCCTATATATTTCATATGGCTTCTATAAGGACCAAATGCAATAGCACTGACCTGTGTCTGGATTGTGGAAGGTCTTCAATAAATGTCAGTTTTTCATTCCTTCTCATCAAGAGCAGATATTATCTCTATCTGTATTAACAGTCATTAGCCTGGGCTCCTTCCCACCCTGACTCTTCATGCATTAACCTTGCAAACAGGTTAAGATGAGTCTGTATTATCAAAGCTCCCTTGAATACACCTGTGAGCCATATTTGGTGATTAAATCAAATGTTATTAACATTCCAATTACTTCCAGGTCAAAGGTGAAATTGCTGAAAATACAGCCAACATAGATTTCTAGTATAATTCCTTAATTCAATATGGATACATGAAATAACCTGGCATGCTCTATTTAAATAATTCTGTTCAAGGGCTACCTGGTGTACAAGCTGTAGTGTTTGACTTTAAAACATCTGCAGCCTATTCAAGAGCAGGTATGTAAAGACCATGAAATAAACTTTGGAGGAATAATAGGCTGTGTGTCTCGGCCATTCAGTGTTTATAAATAGCAAGCACCTACTCTATGCCTGATGAACTCCTATTCCTCCTTCAGCCAAACCCAGATGTTGGCTCAGAAATCAGTTCTTGGAAGCTTTTGTGGACCACCCTTCTTATATCCCCCGTCCACATACTCGTGGTGTAAGTTCCTGCCATCTGCTCTCGTAGGATTCTGTAATTTTCCTTCTTAGAGCTTATCTCTATTTACTTGCTTACCATTGTATCCTCAGTGCCACGCAGCTTGGCACACAGTAGGTATTCAATATGGACTGGTTAATCAGCTGGCTACATAATGGGGTGTGGCTTTCCTGTAGGTAATGGCACAGATTCCCTGTGCTATTTGCTAACAATAAAACCTAGACCTGAGGATTCTGACCAATAGTGTTTTCACTACTTATGACAAAGTCACATACCCACAGTTGAGTTTCCAGACCAGGGTGTGACATACAGGATAGTGGCTTCTTTAGGATTTAAAAAGCATTGGTGCAGGAAGACTCTTCTACCTCTGAGTTCCAAAAGCTGATGAAATGACAAAATTCTACTGAAGAAAAGTCTTCTGTCCAGTAGAGGGAGCTCCCTCATTAAAAAGTCACAAATCCTTGCTGAAAAACCCACGTTAGCTTTTCAAAAACTTCTCTTTCTTCTTAGAATCATAAAATCTCATTAATAGGAGGGACCAGAAATCATCTAGTCTAACCACTCTCTCAGAACGAAAATTCCCTCCAGAACCAATGCTGTTAGCCTGCTTCTCCTCTTTCAACCCCTTCCCTTTCCTCACCAAGATCCCCACTTCTCTCTTTTAAAAGTATCTATTAAACACCTACATTATGCCTGGCACTGAGGTTATAGAGACAAACATGACAAGCATGGACCCACCTCTTTTTCTACTTGCAGACTTGCTTGATTTCCTCCCCAATCCGGGAAGCTCCTTCCTCCTTGAGGTGGGATGGTCTACTCACTCTCTCTCTGGGATGCTCTGACTATTCGAGTGTGTCCTAGCTTAATATTCCTCTTACTGGGGGAGACAGAGCAGTGAGAGAGAATTTCCTCTGACAGAAAGTGGCAATAACATGCTCATTGATGTGGTGATCATGTGCAGTCAGCCTGACCCACTTGAAGGCGTGAGGTCTACCCCTCATACACCACGCTTACTGGCTGGGCCCTGGGAAAGGCAGGAGTGCCAAATAGGATAGAATGGTGGTGCAAACCCTGCAGAGGCAAGCAGAAGGTGGGTCAATGGACATTGGATGAGCTTAACTCACAGACCAGAAGTGACTGAGTCAGCCAGGTGCTGATTTGTTAGGGCTGGGAGGAGGAAGTCATGGGCATCTTCAAACTGGAAGGAAGACTCCTTTTTTGTTTCTTTCTCACGAGAAGCCATAGCCCTGGGAAGAGCTTTTCAGAGAAACTGCTGGGGAGAGAATTCTATAACAGCACAGTTGGTGCTTCAAAATATGCACTACGTCATTCCAACCCAGTTTTGAGACCCTTAGAATTCCAAAGTTTCTTCAATTGATTCTATTCTGCAAAGTACTTACTTCAATTTGTGGCTGCACTATCAAGTAACAGAGACAACACTGGGGATCTTCCCAACCTTTCTCCTTCTGCCAGCATTCGCTGAGTGTCTGCTTGGTGTAGGGAGATGAGGTCATGTGAAAGTGGGGATGGTGCCTTCATTCTACCTTCATAAGAGCACTGAGAATTTCAGGGATACCACGCTCATTTGGTTTATTCAAATATTGTTTATTTGTTGAGGGGAAATTTCTTTTCCCCAAAATTAAAGAAACTAAATGGGGGCTGGCATTTGGGTTAAAACTGACCAGAGGACTCCTTAGCATATATGACCCCTGCCTTTTTACTTTGGTCAAGATACTTAATCTCTCTGTTGCTTCAGTTTCCTCATCTGTAAAAATGCACCCCCTTCCTAGGTTGCTGTGAGGATGAAATAAGTGGATTTATGTAAAGCATTTAGATGGATGCCTGGTACATAGTAAATGCTACTTATACATTGACTATTTTTTAATTAAGTAAAAATTATATATATTTATGGTATACAACATGAAGTTTTGATATATGTATACATTGTGGAATGAATAACTCAAGCCATTGATATTCATATGCATTACCTCACATACTTACCATTTGTGTGTGTGTGTGTGTGTGTGTGTGTATGTGCACGTGTGTGTTATGAACACTTAAAATCTATTCTCTTAGCATTTATTAGCTATTTTGGCCTGTAAACTTGGGTTAACACTGATTTTTTTTTTGCCTTTTATACTTTTTAAAATAACTTAAACCATGGCTTTCCCCATGGAGAGAAGGAGAAATGGCATATAGGAAAGAAAAAGACATCTCCTCTTTCTGAAGCTAAAGATTTAAAACATTTGAGATGAACCTTCTAAATCAAGAATCAAAGTCTTCAATTACTTGGTAGTGCAGCCACAGATTGAAGTTAAGTACTCTGCAGAATAGAATCAATTGAAGAACCTTGGAATTCTCAGGGTCTCAAAACTTGGTTGGAATGACCTAGTGCATATTTTGAAGCACCAATTGTGATGTTATAGAATTCTCTCCCAGGAAGATAATGAATTGATAAATTATTTTTTTTTCTGGCCACCACACTCATGGGTTATCAGGAAAGCCCAGGGTACCAGCAAGGAACACAGTCATATCTGCAGCAGGCACTGCTCCTGGGTCAATAGCTTCGTATTGTATAGGAGATTGGCATGTTGCCAGTTGATTCTCAAGGTGATGAGATGGCCTCGGTTGATGAAATATTGATCTCAGACCTGTCGGTTTCAATGGAATTCAAGAGTGAGTTGCAATAAAACAAGCTTGTATTCAGTTTTCTAGAGAGTCGCCATCCTGTTAATTTCTCTTTGCATGTAACTTTGCCTTCCATTCTGAGAAAACACAAGTTGCCTTTCTTACAAAATGGACATTTATGGAACTACAGAAAAATGTGTTAAGAGAAAATAGTAGAGGAAATCCATTTGCAACCTCCAGTGTTCTTTTTGCAACTCTGCTAGGAAGAGAACGACTCCAAGGCAGTGATGATTTTCAAGCCAGGTTGTAACCAAGGCCACGTATTCACTAGATTGCCTAATAACTGCAGTGAGATATTTCAAATGTTGGGTAATCAAATCTGATGCAGGAGGAAGAGCTTAAACTTCCAAATTAGGTGTAATACAGGCTCTCTGTGTCTTTGAGACTCCTGAGGTGGGACTGAACTGAGTGAATTAGAAGCATGCTTTACTTGGTTTCCTGGTGTACTATCAATTAAGTAATTTCCAGAAGCAACAGCACAGATGGCATCTTACTTAGTTTTATAGGGTAGTTTTCTACCCTTTGTTATAAGGGGAAATGAGAGCAAGAGACAATAAAACTTTCCTTATTATCCTTTTTGTACTTTCTTAATGAGCCTACTTTGCTTCTATTCTGTGTCTTCCTGGATATAGAGGACAAAAACATTTTCTCCAGCCAGGTTCCATGCTCAACCCTCAATCTTAAAAGGTTCGGCATAAAACCATAGGAAGCATTCTTAAAGAGCCAGCTCTCTAAAGTAGACCCCACATCTACCACGTAATTATCCCTGATGGTATCAAATATGCATCTGAACTTCTTAAGACGCATCTTAACATATATTCATCAGCTATGGACTGAATTGTGTGCACCCCAAATTTCTATGTGGAAACCCTAATCCTCAATACAGTGGTATTTAGAGATGGGGTCTTTGGAAGAGAATTAGGTGGGGCCCTCATGATGGGATTGATGTTCTATTAAGAAAGGACACCAGAAGGCTTGCTGTCTTCCTTCCCTCTACCTCTCTTTGCCATGTGAGGATACAATGAGAAGACAGCCATCTGCAAGTCAGGAAGAGGGTCCTCATCAGAAACCAACCATATAGGCACCTGGACCTAGCCTCCAGGACTGTGAAAAAAATACATTTCTGTTGTTTAAGCTACTCAACCTATAGTATTTTGTTATGGTAGCCCAAGCTGACTAAGATAGCATCTTAGGTATATTTGAACTTAAGAATAGCACAACTAATGCACTGTGGGAGCACTGGGCCAGGCTAAGCTCTTATTAACAGAGGGAGAAAGCACCCATCACCGATAGTCCTCTGAGCCCTCAAATTATTTTTCCCGCTATGCCATAGTGTCTTGAATTCAAACTTTGCAATTATTTCTTTGGGATTTATGGTGATTGTCTCCTTTTTGGTAGCCCTTTCTTTTATTTTTAAATTTAAATTGAAAAAGTAACACATGTACACGGTTAGCAAACAAACAACAACAATAACACATTACAAGTGGGTAGACAGTGAAAGGAAGTCTCCATCTCACTTCATATCCCAAGATCTCCAGTTTCCTTCCCCAGAATCAACCATGGTTGTCAATGTCTTTGTGTATTTTTTAGCTATTATATGCATATAAAAGCACACGTGATACCAACCTTCCCTTTTTAAATACACATGTATGCATACTATCTTCAGTTTTCTGTATCTTGCTGGAAGTGTTAAGTAATGCAAAAACTACTGATAAATTAATATATCAAGGGTGCAATATTTATTTAGGACAGTTGCCCCACTGACTACAGGAACACTTCAACCTAAGGAGGTACAAGGGGACAAAGGAGGCTGAAAGTGAAGGTGAGGGATGTCAAATACAGAATTCAAAATCTTTGCAAGGGTTGGCTAATACAAACCCTTAGGTACTGTGGGAAATCTATGGTAATGTTACAGTAATATAGCAATCACTTCCTCTTTTCTTTCTTATCTTTTCTGTCTTATCTTAAATGCCACTTCCTCAGAGAAACCTCCCCTTTCTAAAATAGCGTCCCTACAGCTCTAGCCAGAGGATTAGCACAGCTTTCTGTGTAGCCTCAAGCACAATTTCCTTCAGTTTGTGTGACAGAAACAAGAATGATTTTTGTATCTTACAAATGTGAAATATTTGATCACATTAGAATATGCTCTTTCAAAGCATCACCTTTCCTTGTCATTAGAGATATTAGATATTTTGGCATTTATTGCCTTCTGTGTTCAAAATCATGCCAGCTAGACCCTGGATCAGTGAAGATGGTGACTGGGTCTTCCTTATTTTTATAGCTCTAGTGCCTCACCCAGGATCACAGTAAACATCTATCAGATAAAGTCAAGAGTACCGGAGAATGCAGCCTGTGATGGTGAACAAGCTACAGGAAACCCTGTGTTGGTTAGTTAAACGTAGCCAACCCACATTGAAGGGACCCAATCCTTGCAAGGTTCTGTGCTGTCCTCCGTGAGCGCAGTCACAAAATCTCTCAAATGCAATTTTTCAGGAAGCCACTGTCGGTAAAATCTGTGACCCTGTTCCTCTCCCTGACTTTATCTGTCTTAAAATGCCAGATGTGGGATATTTTGACTCAGCATTTTGATCATGATCAAGGGATGAAAATATTAGGTATAAACACCAGCTGCTCTGACTATAGGTCAACTAGTCTCAATCACTGCTTAATCTAGGAAGGTTTGCATCAAGCAAGAGTGGATTTACCACTGTGTTTGTTTTGTCCCTAAAAGGAGAAGGTCTTTGGGTTTCTCCCAGGCTTTCAACAGGGTCAAGAGAATCCTCTGATGAATTGTTCTGGGGTAAGGACCTTATCTGGGGCTTCCACCTGCTCATCTCTGAAAAGAATTCAGGGTCCCAATCACACTTGCATTTTATTCGCAAGACAGAGCTACTCTCTGCACCAGTCCTCTTCCATAAGCAGAATATAGCAAAGAAAAGTTACTACTTATCTAATCTTTCCCTATGACAATATTTTCCCAATATTGTCCATTGGAAAAATGTTTTTCAATATTCTTTCCATTTAATGTCTCTCCTAACAGATTACAAATTATTTGAAGGCTAGAAGCAATTTAAAAGTGATTTTATGACATATATTAAATATTACCAATTAACTATCTTAGAGAACTTGAAATACAGATTAAAAATTCAAGGGTAGAATTTTTACCCTGCTGACATTATATTTTATTGACAGTATTTACACAGAAGCCTTTTTCAGAAGGTTAAATTTTTAAATTTATTTTTACTGAGTCTTTTTGTGACTTTCTCATATCCTTTTGCCGTTCTTTTTATTGCCTTTTTATATTGTCTGTGATTGAGATAATTGCAAACCACTTCTCTTACCACCAAGAAAAGAATTCTTAACTAGACTATCTCCAAACCAGGCTGCCATCTTTGATGTGTGACTGCTGAGACGGAAAGAGATGTACTGCTAAATATTTAGTTTTTATCTTCCTGTAAGTTCTTGTCTTTAATTCTGCAGGAATAAACGAATCAAGTGAAATTATTTCCAAATTGCTCATAATATTATATGATTCTAAATTATTCTAACCCTCACTGCTGAAAAAAGAGAGTACATTATTTTAATTCATTAAGAAGGCAATAATTGGGAGTCTCAATCCTAGCAGGAAATGAAACAATTAAGAAATCACAAAAATCAAAGGGAGATAAGAGGCCTAAATAGAATAAACAGCAATGACATACAGAATGCCACAGCTTAGGTATTTGTTACTAAGATATTCTGGCCACATATGCAACAGGTAGCTACAGAAATGTGGCTCACCCCCGCCAGGGACCAGAACCCTACATCTTTTTGTTCTTATATGTTTTAAACCAGGAACACTTTCAGGCTTTTGGAGAAATACTGACTACGACTTTCTGCTCCTAGGCATACTGTATAGACAGTATAAGGATTCAGAGATTTAGTTTTTTTTTTTTTCCATCTTTTTCCTTATCATTGTTTTTAAGATATTGGGGCTGGGGAGAATGGGGAGGGATTTGCCAAGCAGACAATGGGGAGAGGGCGGTGAAAATTCACACACAGGGCACGGCATGCTCAGCGCTAGCTGGTAGCGAAGATGATGAGGGATTGAATGCTTCTGAGACATGCCTCAACATTGTGCTTTACGTGGGGAGGAGCCATGTGGTTTTTTGGTCAGATAGGCAGCTTAGAAGGGCCAACTGGGTAGTAGAGTGAAGAAAGAATGCACCCAAGAGAGACTTGGGGCATGAAGGAGACTGTTGGAAGACTAATGCAGGAGACAGATGAGAAGATACTAACAAAAAAGGCTCAGTGGAGAGACTGGAACTACAACACGTGGTGGCAGGTTGCCTGTGGACAGTAAGTGTGCGTGTATGTGTGTGTGAGAGAGAGAAAGAAGAAAGAGAGGAGACAGGAAGAAGAAGGAGGAGGAGGAGGTAGAGGAGGCAGAAAATGAGGAGAAAGAGAAGAAGAGGGAGAGGGAAGAGGCAAAAAGAAAGGGAGGGAGAAAAGAAGAGGAGGAAGAAAGAAAGAGGGGGAGAAGAAGGATTAGGATATTTCTGAGATTCCTATCTTTGGTAAATATTTGACTGAATCTTTCCATTAACCTTGTCTTCTATCTGCACATACACTAGACATAAAACTATTAGATGCCAAAAGAACATCTTATCGTTTTGCTCATCTGTATGTTTTGAAGACAGTTTGTTTAACCAGATTAAAATGTGCAATGACTCCATGGCTCCTTACCACGACATCTAAAGTTTGGTTTCTTGTCCTTCTTTTTGTCTCTAATTTTTAAGTGCCATGATTTATTGTTTATTAAACAAAGGTTTATAGAGTACTGATTCTGTGCCAGGCATTGTTCTGGAGGCCTCAGGATATGATGATAAACAAAGCAAACAGAATTCCCTGTCCTCACAGAGCAGCCTCTCTTTTGCACTCTGGGAATCTCAGAGTTTCGATTAAGTTTTGCAGGAGAGTCAGGCTGGAGCATTCCTTACCACCACTCTATTTTCCTTAGAAGCAATTAAGACCTAAAACCTGCTGAAGAACAAATCTCATCCCTAAGACACTCTTGTTTTGCTTTTCTCTCAAAAAGCCTCATTTATGATATTGAGGACTCAGAGCCTTTCTGGAGCTGAGTTATGTTCATAATAATCAGGAATTGGCCCCAAATCCCAGAGAAGAGCACAGACTTAACTTTGTGGTTGATTATTTATTTTCTAGGAGGTGGAAGTTCTTCTACAATTGGGATGTAGTAGCAGTGTGCAGAAAAAGTGCATCCAATTGCAATGAACCAACGAACTTCTTCTTCCACTCCACTAGGGATAGTTTTGTTTTGCTTTGTTTTAATTTTGAAAGTTCTAAGTTTTCAAACCAACTTTGATGGAGGGACTGGCCTGGAGCTAGGAGGCCGGGCATTCTAAATGTTAAAGGACTGCAGAAGTTGGCAGACAGAGGGTGGGAGAAGGCATGTGTGTGGGGATATGGGAGTGGGAGGCATGTTTCTTAATTACCTGCAGAACCAGGGCCAGGGATCCTTTGTAAATATATGAGGGAAACAAAATGTGATGAACTGAATTGCTTGCTTGTGTCCTGATGCCTGATGAATTTAGAGAGCATTTTTTCTATTTCCCTTAATGTTTCTCTGCAAGTTCCATCTCATTTCTTGCTTTAATGGGGATGTTCTTTATGCCTAAACAAAACACCTACTGTTAGAACTCAAGCCTGTTACCTCCACTGCTTTTCTCTGCCAGGATTCCAAAAGAAGGGAGTAAAGAAGGAGCTCCTTGCTGCAGGCTCAAAGACTGTCAACCACCTGCAGAGGTCCCCACCCTGACTACCAGCCTCTGGCTGGCCCATCTGATGGACACCACAACTCTCCACTCCCTCTTCTATTACTCCAGGATCCCAGATAGTGCCAATATGATGCGTGCACTAAGAAGGTAACTGGATTTATTTTAGTTCATTGCAATTTGATTGCACTTTTGTTATGTACCACGCTAGCTGTTTTACCAACAGAGGAATGTATAAAGTGCAGTGGGGAGATGGATGGAAGAGCAATTAGTTCTACTGGGAGTTGTAGACCAAGGTTTAGCAAGGAGGTGACATTTCTATTGGGACTTTAAGGATGAGTAGGTTTGCCAAGGATACAGGGAGGGTGGTATTCAAGAGTAAAAGAACATGAAGAAACTCTCACTGGAAGCATTCCAGATTATCCATAAGTCCAGGAGCTGGAGTATTATCTCTATATACTTGACCCTAATGAAAGAGAGCTCTAAATATAGGCTTGAATGTTATGCTGTGGAATAGTATGGATTTGATATTTAGAGGGAAATCGGAGGTCTGTAAGCAGATGAAAAATGGAATTGATTCTGGTTTTGGAAATACTTCTCTAGTGGAAGTGTAGAGGGCAAATGTAGAAAATACAGAGATGGAAGCAGGGAGCCCAGTTATGAGATGATTGAAATAATGCAGATGAGTGATGATGTGGACCTAGCCCAGGGTCATATCTCCAGTCTGAAGCTCTCTCCCAAATTCCAGCCCCTTGTATCTGCCTACTTGATGTCTCCACTCACATGTCTAGTGGACATCTCAAATTCAGCATTATCAAAGCATATCTTCTGATCTTGCCTTTCCCAAACCTGCTTCCTGCATCCTTCCTCATCTCAGTTGATGGCAGCTCCACCCTTTCAGTTGTTTGGGATACAATCTTGGAGTTTCCCTTGATTTTTCTCCTTCATACCCCGACTTAGCCAATCACTGGCTCTACCCTCCTCACCATCTCCCTCCCTCACTCCCTTCCTTACCTGCTGAGCTGACTGTTTCACAGACATCCCGGCAAACTCCAGCCTTCCTTTGGGCCTCTGCTCCAGCTGATCTAATCCTGCTTCCCCAAAATATCCACCTGAATCACTCCCTCAATCCCTTCACTTCCTGCTCAAACCTCATCTTCTCAGGAAAGCTTGCCCTGTTCCCTGTATCTAACACGTCTCCCCCTCTTCCCCAGTATAGCCCATCCACTTAACTGACTCTCTTTTTTAATTATTATTTTTCCATAGCATGCATCACCTCCTAGCATGCTATGTAATTTTCATATTCATTTTATTTATTATTGTCTGTCCACACTCAAGTGTAGCTCCAATATAGGGTTCTTTGTCTGTTTGCTCACTTCTATATCTCAAATCACCCAGAATGCCTGACATAGCATAAGGACTCAATAAATACTAGATGAGTAAATGAATGAGCAGTTTACTGGAAAAAAAAATGACAGATGTAGATTAGCAGTACAGAAATTGCACCTCTTGGCAACCCATTGGCTTTGAGGGTGGAGAAAAGAAAAGAGTAAAATAATGATTCTGGGATCTTCAGCTTGGGATGACACCTTTACCTGCTATGAGAAGGGCAGGAGAAGAAATATATCTGTGGAAAATTAATGAGTTCTATTTGGGTCATGTTGAATGCTTGTGCAATATGCATGTTCAGTTTCTTGACTTATGGATTTTTCTTAACAGAGAAATCAGGCTAGAATTAAAGTTCTATAGTCACAATTATGGAGTAGATGAGATCTCCCAGAGAAAGGGAACCAAAGGAAAGGAGAGAAGGAGGTGAAAAGATGCCCCAAAGCACCCACCTTTATTTATGGGGCACACCCAGGGAAAGCCAGCATGTGGTAGTCAGTATTCTTGAGTGCACAGTTTGGTTCCCTTGGCTTACTTAGACACTTCTTTGGAAGCTAGAGAAAGAGGCAGATGTGTGAGGAGGGAGACTGAAATAATCTGAGCAGCTTTTGTCACACAGATTGGGTGAGTCTCGGTAATACTTAAGTTGTCTCCTAGGCCTCTGTCTCCTCCAGCCATCCTTGTCCACAGCTTCCTGAGTCATACTTGCAGAATGTGTGCTCCAAGCTTTGGGGTGACTTCCCTATCAAAATTGCAGAGAGCGGAGCCCTATTCCAGAGTGCTAAAAGCATCAGCAATTGTTTCTTCACTGAGTTGTCATAAAGGCAATCTTACCTATATCATATGCATTTCACATTCTATGATCTGTCTGAGACAATTTGCTACAAAGCTTCAGGTTCCAATTTCTCAGAACAGTCAGAGATCAGTTAAATGAATTGTGTGTGTTTACAAGAGCTGATAATACTTGCTTCAGCAAATGACTCTAAGGAAATTCAAACAAAAAGCCATTTTCTTTTCTCTTTTTCTTTTCTTTTTGTTCTTTCTTTCTTTCTTTTTTTTTTTTTTTTAGAAACTTCTCAGGGAAAAGGCAATGCATGTATATGCAAGGTTTTATATTAGCTTCAGAAACCAAGGCTTGTTGGAAGGCACGTGTTTGGGCTTGCATTTAATAGTCACCACTGCTGAGAGCCTAGGACCCTGATAAATGCCTGCACCTGCATCTTAATACTGTGGGAAGCTATTGTTAAACTGGTTGTGCCCACTCAACTCTGTGAGGACCTTTTGAAAGAGTAATTTTAAAGAGGGAATTGATTTCTTCACTTCATGGGCAAGTGCAAAGAAAATTTGGGGCATATTTTTTCTTTGTCAGTAGAGAAAGGATTTTCTAGTTGTCATAGCTCTGCTGTGCATTTAACAAGCTATGTATTTGAGTCTCTTCCCTTTCCCAGCATCTCCCTTTCTTCTTTAGTTGTCACCTGCTTAGGCACTAGAGCTGCCATGGTACCCTCTGTCTTTTCAGTGCAGGTGCATCTGCTGCAAATGGACAATGTCATGTCCATAATCATATGTCTCATGATTAACAGCAATGATAGCAGTAATGACAGTGCTGTTATTGTTGTTGTTGGTAACAGAGGTATCTGTTAACTAGTGCTACAATAATGGCACATAACAAAGCACTCCATACTCAGTGGTTTCAAATAATAGTTATTTCTTCTTACTAACCTGGTGGTGGGTTGTCATAGGCTGGGTGATGCTGAGTGGTTGTGTACATGGTGCAGATCCAGCTGGATTTAGTAGGTACTGGGGAAGAGTGGGAGTTTTTCTCGTGGCAATGATAGCCATGTAAGAGAGTAAGTCACACTGCAAAACCAATATTGCATCAACTCTGTGCACAACCCATTAGATGAGGCAAGTGACTTGGCCAAGTCTAAACTCAAAGGATGAGGAAGCATAATCTGCCTAATATAAGAACAAAGGAGGTCAAATGCCCAAGCCTAATATCAATCAAGCAGGTAAGTATATTTATTGTGTAGGAGGGCGGTAGGGGATGGATATTTGACAAACAGTATTCTATTCTATCACAACCATCTGCCAGATCAGGGGCATGTGCAAGGTTCCAACACGTTTATTCACTTGCTTATGCATTCAACTAACAATTATTGAGCCCCTACTCATTATAATAATGAAAACGCAGAGGAAATTAGGAGCCTCTGAATTCTGGAATCCTGGAATCCTGCTAGGAGAGCCAACTGAAGCATAATCTGACGGATGAAGAGGTAGATTTAATCCTGGGCTCTGGGAAGGGAATAGATTTAAGGTTTTGGAGGTCTATATCTTGGGGTCAGTGAATATAGCTGACATTTTTCATACTTCAAAGACTAAGCTCTTTCTACCAGCCTCTGGCCTTCTGAGAGACACCAGGAAAAATGATTTTGGTCTATAGAGAATGTCCATGTCTGCGGTCCTAAGTTCAGAAAAAGACTCAACGTAAGTATACTGGGGAGACTGACTGGACCAGATAAAGAAGGCAAACAGGGCTTTGTCAGATCCAGACATCAGTCCTCAGGATTCTGACGCCCCCAGAGAGATGGCTGCCATTCTAGCAAATTCTAGAACTTGGTGATATTCAGCCCAATAGAATGTGACCCAACAGTAGCTTCCAGAACTCATGGAAATAGCAGATAGGATAACTAGATGATGGAAGAACTAGGCCTTGTCTCTGTAGTTGTGATTGACTGATACATGTAAACCAGGTTTTTATTTGGTCATGACTGATATTTAAAGGTGTATTCTAATTGATTCATCTACATGTTTCTGGTGGCCATTCTGATTACGTTTTCTAAGAAAGGAATAATGCTAACTAGGAAAGGGGGAAGCTCTGTTAGAGAATCAAGATTGGAAAATAAAACAATTAGTGAGCTGGGAACGGAGTTTTCATTGAGTCTGTTGGCAAAGGGATAAAGTAAAAGTTGGTATTGTTAGATGGCAACAGTCATCATGAAAAATATAATACAAAAAATAAAACTGAGGATGCATTATTTTTTACTAATTTGGACAGTACTGATTAGACAATAAACTAATTTTCAAAGTTTCACTGGATTGAGGACAAGGAAGTCCAGTGTTATCCCCTATGCTTTATGAACATTTATGTTTCATATGTTTAATTCCATACACAGTGGCTAAAAAACGCAAATTTATGCAGAATTTGTTATGCCACTTTAAAAAAAAAAACGCCAGTTTTTTTTTACTATGGCAATGACATTTAGAGCCATTCCTAAGCCCCTATATAAAGTTTTCTTTTTAAGGAATGTGAATCTACCATTTAAGTTATCTGTAGAGCAGAGAGGTCAGCAAATCCTCACGTGAGAGAAAAATCTGTCTCACCTGTTTTTGTAAATAAAGTGGTTTTTGTTGTTGTTGTTTTTTTGTTGTTTGCTTTTTTGAGACAGAATCTCACTCTGTCACCCAGGCTAGAGTGCTGTGGCATGATCTAAGCTCATTGCAACCTCCTTCTCCTGGGCTCAAGTGATACTCCAGCCTCAACCTCCCGAGTAGCTGGGACTATAGGCAGTGGCCACCACACCCAGCTAATTATTTTATTTAACTTTTTAGAGACAGAGTTTCATCATTTTGCCCAGGCTTCTCTCAAACTCCTGGGCTCAAGTGGTCCACCTGTCTCGACCTTCCAAAGTGCTAGAATTACAAGTGCTAGCCACTGCACCCAGCTATAAATAAAGATTTTTTTGTTTGTTTTTTGTTTTCTTTGAAATAGAGTCTCGCCTGGTCATCCAGGTCCCTGCAACTTCCACCTCCTGGATTCAAGTGATTCTCCTGCCTCACTTTCTGAGTAGCTGGTTGTCGGAAAGACCAACAACCTCCCCTACCTCCTCTCTCACCGTGTGATCTCTGACCTGCCAGCTCCCCTGCCTAGTGGAAGCTCCTGGAGTCTCTCACCAGAAACACATGCTGGCATGGTGCTTCTTGTAGAACCTGTAGAACCATGAGCCAAATAAATGTCTTTTATTTATAAACTACTCAGCCTCAGGTACAGCCTCTTTACAGCGACACAAATGGACTAAGACAGCCAGCAAGCCTCTCTTATTCTGCACCTCTTGCTTCTGCCTTCTGCTCTGTCAGCTTCATTCTCAGGCAGGCTCTCTCTACCTGGTAGAAAAGATGACTACTATTATAGCTGCACTTATATAGGACCCTTAGATTTTACAGCTACTGAAGGAAAGACATCCTCTTCTTCCCAGCATCTATCACAGCCCCCATGCCCACCCCACAGGGCTCAGATTCAGCTTGGAGCTTAACTGGACCAGGTGCTGTGCTCAGGAGAGTAAAGGCTCTGTACTAAGCATTTTGTGTTGCATTTTCTTCCTCCAGCAGAAGAGAAGGGCCATGTTTTTAATAGGTCCAACAGGAGGGGGAGAGGAGTTCCCAACAAAAAATCAAAGCAAAATTAAGGATAGGTGAAAAACTTGAGGACAGCCTAGAATTCAATAATTCTTGGCAGGCTTACATTTCTATTATTTTGCCTCTCCCTGTTATTTTTCCCAGCTGCTTAGTTTTCCATCCTTGTCTGTCCTGCATCTTGCAATTCCTGTCTGTTTTTTTTTCTTTCTATTATTGCAGTTGACCCTTAAACAATGTGAAAGTTAGGGGCACTGACCCCCTCCATGCAGTCAAAAACCCATGTGTAAATTTTGGCTTTCCAAAAATTTAACTGCTAATAGCCCACTATTGACCAGAAGCCTTACTGACAACATACAGTCGATTAATACATGTTTTATATGTTGTATGTATTATATACTGTATTATGCAATAAAGTAAGCTAGAGAAAAGAAAATGTAATTAAGAAAATCATAAGGAAGAGAAAATATATTTACTATTTATTAATTAGAAGTGGATCATTATACAAGTCTTAATCCTCATTGTTCTCTCATTGGGTAGACTAAAGGGGAGGAGGAAGAGAATGAGTTGTTCCTGCTGTCTCAGGAATGGGAGAGGTGGGAGAGTTGCCCGATCTAGGCTCATGGCAACCTTCCCCTCCTGGGCTCAACTGGTCCTCCCACCTCAGCCTTCTGAGTAGCTGTGACTACAGGTAGGTGCCACCACGCCCAGCTAAGAAAATCATAAGGAAAAGGAAATACAATTACTATTCATTAAATAGAAGTGGATCATCATAAAGGTCTTTATCCTCATTGTCCTCACATTGAGTAGACTGAAGAGGAGGTGGAAGAGATGAGTTGTTCTTGCTGTCTCAGCGGTGGCAGAGGTGAAGTGATGCAGGAGGTGGAAAGGGAGGTAGGAGAGGCAGGCAAATTTGGTGTAACTTATATTGAAAAAAAATCCATGTCTAAGTGGACCTGAGCAGTTCAAATTTATTTTGTTCAAGGGCCAACCGTCCTTGGCTCCATACTGTTCAGAATCTATATTTTTTTACTTCCTCCAAGTTCACTTATAGAAGGCCACTGCATAGTCCAGACGGTAATGTGCACATGCAGTATTTGAGAGCCAAAGAAACTCAGTATGGTATAGTAAAAAGCATTTAAAATTTAATATCAGGCAATACTCTCCAACCATTCCTCACCATACTGAATTTTTTTCTAAACCCATGTTCCACTCAAGCACCAACTCCATACCACATTCTTGGTCAATTCTTCCCCTTAACACTTTTCCTCTCACTAAACTCCAGACACTAATATTCCAGAGTTCATGACATTTTGTCCCTATAATATTTTCACTTTCCACACCTTACCTCAAATTATGTCCCCAAGCAATTCATACCCTCAAAAACTTTTAAGAAACTTAGTGAAGCAAAATGCAGCCTGGAAAGGTCATCAACCTTATAATACCAACACAAGTTGTCATAATGGTTGTAGTAATTATTTTAACATAGATTTGACCACCCGAATAAACCCCAAGAGAGAAAGAAAGAAAGAGATATAGGGGCTGGGGAGGGTTTTACCTGCCTCCACATGTGTATTATTCTTACTGTTCAGAAATTACAGCTTTCATAAATGGTCTTTTCTATGAAGAAACTCTTTACTGAATCATTCATAAAGCACATGTGGTCAAAGTCTGGGGTCATTTGCCTTTCTTTTGCAATGAGAATACTATGTCTCAGGTGGTTACTGGCCCAAGAAGGTGAGAAATATGTGGAGAAGTCAGGAATTCAAGCCACAATCTAGAGCCAAGTCCAAGAATCTAGAAACAGCACAATCTAGATCAGCCAAAGCACATTTGTCTCCTACAGAGTGAGAATAATGTTTATTATTGTAAACTCTGAAACTTTCAAGGATGTCTGTTACACAGTAATACTGTAGCAATAGCTGACTGATACATGTAGACTGAAAATCAAACCCCATTCACACCCACAGATGTGATCTTTGCTTTATCACTCCTTCTTCTGACCTCTAAGGGCACTTATTTTTGTTTTAGCATATTTGGGCATTTTTTCTCTTTCTCCTTTTAGAATGACAGTTTCTAAAGGATGAACATTTATCACTCTTGTGTCCCCTAAATCTCTAGAATAAATCTTTGTATCTAGTTGCTGTTCAATGGAGATTTTTGGTGAAAGATAAATTTGAGCCTCAGTTTCATGATGGCTATAGATGGAAATTATGTCCTGATTACTTGCTAGTAAATAAAATTACTGGTTCCAGGTAAGACCAAGTGAGATTTAGGAATGGATTGGCACAAACTCATCTTCCTAATAATGACAAAGCTTAGACAACAGAAGTATGAGGTGAACCACGGTGATCTGCTTGTACCACTAATGCCTAACCATTACATCACCTTAGTGTATGATGAGATATATTTTTGGATTCATCTAAAAGGCTTTGTAATTATAAGTGACTACCTTAATATGAATATAGTCTACAGATACTACTCTACTCTTCACCTTCCCCAAACAAGCCATTCTGTCTGTTGGGAAAATTAGAGAATACTATTCTCTCTGTTACTTAATTCTTTTCATTTCTGGGTTTCAGTCAGATAGGATTCCTTAAAATAGACAAAAAGCAGGACATTCTGGTGTGTAATATGCTGCTATGCCTGTGTTGCTTTGGGACTTCCAGTGGTGTTTAACTGTGCTAACAAAAGCATACTTCAAACTATAAAAATGGGAAAGAACACTCTGGTACCTGATTTATCCTCAGAGCAACACAAGAATAAAATATTCAGCACATCAAGGTGAAAATATTGTAGGTCAAAGATAGGTGGGGGAGGAGTGGCTAAAAAAGGTCAACCCACCCAGAACATTGTGTGATGATTATTTGTCTTGAGTCTGAAAAAAACTTTGGCTGCTTTTAGTTAAATGGCAGTAAAAATAGGGAAGGCTATTTTAGACAAAGAGGTTCAAAATAGGGTTGTGATCATCTTTTGTCACATGATACCAGAGAACAGATGTGGAACTCTCCAGTATATTCAAACAATTTCTGCCTTGGCAAAACCAAACAACATGGTAGGGCCTCAGAACAAAGAGAAGATGAGCTTGTTTCAGCATTCATCCAACTATGGAATAATAGGAGATTAAAAGTGTCCTGGTTATGCCTAGGTGAAGGCTTTTTACAAAGCCCCCCAGTGACTTCCATTTGCAGGACAGGGTCAAGAAAATATCACTGTGACCCTTTATGTGACTTACAGACCTTATACTCTGTTCAGAGTCTTCAAGGATGGAGTTTGGTTTTAGAAACGTGATGAGTTTCTAAGGCAGAGATTGTGCACATTTCAAAGATGCCCGCTGAAATTGTCAAAGCATCTTAGTGCAGGCTGGCTGGTCTACCTCCCTGTGGTACTACGGGATGATTCATCTCAATAATTCTACCAGAGACTGGCTTCTGACCTTCAGCCTTGGAGAACCAGAAGTTCACTCTTACTGGTGACTCTTAGGGAATATTAATCACTGAGATACTGAGCCATTCAAACTTTTCTGCAAATGTACAAATTTATAGAGAGGAATTGGAGCAGTCAGGAAGATTAAATAATCATGTTTGCCTAACCAGCACATCTTAAAATCTCTGATTCATTTATATCATTTTTTCAACAAACATTCACTGAGTGCCTGCTATGTGCCAGGCACACAGGAGGCCATGCTAGAAGCTGGGTGTCATAGTAAACAAAACAGACTGACTCGTATCTTTAGGAAGCGAATATCCTAGGAAGCTGGACAAGTCGATAAACACATAGTTTTAGATACTGAAAACCACTAAAAGTAATTTAAAAGACGATTATGAGAGTGAATGGGGGTGAGGATGGGGGATTGCTACCTGTGATTCTTGATGATGTCTATCTGTCTGATTTCATTTGTTCCTGAGGACCAGCTCTAATCCTAATCACAGTCTAATTATGTGCAGAGCCTGTAAATACCCTTGTTTGCATAAGCTAGTGCCAGTTAGGTTTCTATCATTTCTAGCCGGGGCCTTAAAATGCACCTCAGAATTAATAAAGTAAAATCTGAACTCTTCAGCCTGGCATTCCAGGTTCCTCTCCATTTAGTCTCAGATGACATCTGTAGCCCTGATTCCTACTGCACTGCCAAAGCACTGTCCACTCTGCCTGTACGTGGTCCTAACACCGCTTATCTTCTCCCGAGCCTTTCTTATACAGAACAGAGGAAGTGGCTTGGAAACGTCTATTGGTTCTCTCCAGGGTGCTTCCCAGTGTCTACAATTCTCCCTGCTCCAATCCCTCTGACCGATGTCCACCTGTCAGATGTCTACCTGTGCCTCAAGGCCCTATTCACATCATTCTTCTTCCAGGAACACTTCAAATTCTTTAGCTAAAATTAGTCTCCCACTTTTCATCACATGTTGAATCTCTTTCAGAGCATTTAATAAAATTTACCTTGCAATAATAGTTTCTTAGATTATGGGTCTAATTGAACCATAAGAATATGAATCCCTGAAGGATGGTATCTCTGCATCCTAAATGCTAGGCGACGCAAATTAAATTCATCTCTCTAGTAGTCTCCTAGAAGTTATAAAATGTTGTATAGAGTTAGGGATACCGAAAGCTATAGCAACCATATACTGTGTGCTTACTTGGCATCATGCATGGTGCTAAGTGCTTTAGAGATAACATGCAATCCTTGTTTTGGCTAAGCTTCTTTTACAGGAAACCCTTGAAGTGTTGGTGGCTTAATATGGTAGTTGATTTCTTGCATATTCATGAGTACATTATGGGAATTTGATTGATGAATCTCTTCTCCGAAATGACTGAAGACCAGGGTGCTTTCTACTTTCCAGTCTGTGAATCCCTACAACCTAAAGTCACTTGCTGTATCTTCTACATCAAGAGGCTTGTTGTGTGAGCCTCACATGGAGGTTCCTGTGGGCCAGGCCTAGAGGTGGTGGATATCGCTATCATCCACAGTCTGTTGGTTGGGACTTAATCACACGACCCCATTCACATGCAAATAGATCTGGGAAACATGATCTGCTGCATTCTGCTCATTATGCTATATTTTTCAGATTACAAGATACTGTTCTCATATCAGTCTCCCACTACTGAGCAAAGACATTAATCCATCTGGGGTCTCCCTCCAAGCCTCTCATTCTTTCACAGTATACCTGTTGTCTCTGAGCATATAGCAGAACCCATTATCCCACGTGTGGCTGGATCTACATCCTTTCTCATGAACTCCTCTGGGGCTTGACACAGCCAGACCCACAGCATATGCTTTTGTGGCTTATACTTGGAAGGCCATGATGTTTAACAGCTGTGGGTCTGCTTCTCATGTTAAATAGAGGCAATGCAGTTGTTGATGGGGGGTCACTTGATGCAAGGTCTCATCTGGGGAAAGGATTGAGAAGTAGAGGCAGAGGAAGAAAGTGGGAGAATGAGTCTCTCTTTCTTTTCCACCATGAAATGTAGCTCAGACAATATTGAAGAATAAGAATGGAGAAATAAAATGGATACAGTTCAGCCCATTGCTTGTAACTGCAATTCTAAGAAAGAGAACTGGAATTAGGAATCACTACTGGCTCTTAACTTTCATATACTTCCATCAGTGGATTTACTACCTTTTTCTGAGAACATCTGCTGTGTCCTCATGTTCTGTGCTGTGGAAAATTCTGAGAGGCTTTTATTAGTTAATATCTCTGCTGACAGTCCATCTGGGGAGGTGAAGCATCCACACAGAAATGACGACAGGTGACAGGTCACGGCTGAGAGTGGTTTTGGCAGTCAGGGAAGGAAGTGACTGTGTGGACTGAAGCGGCCAGCGAAGGCTTCGTGGAGGAAGGAGAGCTTACTTTGAAACTGGAGAGATGGGATGAGATTCTAACAAGTGAAGAAGGAATGGCAGGGTGTTTCTGACCAAAATCAAAGCCTGAAGAGTCACTGGGGATGAGGGCACACAGGTGCAGTCAGGGATCAGGCAGGATGGAGATGAGACTGGCCTGACTGCAGCTTTGGGGGAAGCTGTGGGATGGAAGGGGTCAGATTACAAAGTGCCTTTGGAAGGCAAGGGGAGATTCAACATCTGTGTGGAGGTTACACTGCTTTGCTTTCTAGTGAGGGTTTACTCTTCCCTGACAGACTAGAAATGAATACCAAGGGGGCAGCTCTAAAGCTCTGGCTTGTTCAGGCCTTGGTGGACCTTGAAAGGCCAGCATTTAAGAAGGGATATCCATCCCGTTACTCATATAACCTTCATCCTTACTCTGAGCACCGTCACCACCACCTTGCCACCCCCACAGACAACGCATTCCTCCAATTCCCAGTCCTCAGAGTGTTCATGCATGAGGCTCAATCCTAAGGAACAGGTTCTGAAAAGGGACTAAGCTTGAACATATGTCCATCCAACTGAAAGAGTGCAGAGCTTAATTAAACTTGATTTAACAAAATAATGAACTATGACACCTCTTGCCTTTTTGCAGCTCTGGTAGTGCATACTGCTACTATCAGGCACCAGGGTGATGCTGAGATGTACCTCCTCCAGTATCCTTTAGATCCCTTTGCTAATTTATATCACACTGGCTTCAAGAAGCATAAATAGGCCTTTGGAGCTGTGCAAAAGGAGGCCGGGGTTGATGTGGGCAGGCTTTGTGCCCCCACACTGGTCAGCCGTGAAATGTGGCTACCTCTAGGAGAGGGAGTAATCTTGGGCAAGGCTACTCCTCTGGTCAAGGGCAATTCCTGGGCAGAGTTGCAGGTGAGGAATAAAAACTCTGGATCTGAAAGGAGATTGGTGTAGAACAGTGGGTGTAGAACAGTGGTGCAGAACAGCACCCATTGCTGTCCTTTTTGGCAAAAAGAGACACAGGTTTGGACCCGTTTTGCCAGTTCCTCAGAAAGCCTGGAAGTACCTGAGAATGTACATCCCCAATGACTGATATAAACACCCTGGCTTCCTTCAACCCCTGTAAGGACAATTCCAAGGTGTGACCCACACTGTGTCCAGAGTTCCCCTGTAGGACTGAACCACATCTCCTTCCATTGGAGGGATATTCATCTGATATCCCACCCTTACATGGTCTCCTTCTTTTCTGGGTCCCGCGTCCCTACTCCAGTAGCTACTAGGTTTTTCTGGAAATGCTTCATAATAAATCACTCTCTCCTGAGTTCTCAACTCAATTTTGTCTGCAGGGGGAAACCAAGACCACCAACTTTGTGCTTCTTGGGTGTTTTTTTTTTTTTTTTGATACCGAGTCTCACTCTGTCACCCAGGCTGGAGTGCGGTGGTGCAATTATGCCTGCCTCTGCCTCCCGGGTTCAAGCAATTCTTGTGCCTCAGCCTCCTGAGTAGCTAGGACTACAGGTGTACACCTTTTTTTTTTTTTTTGTAGAAACACAGTTTTGCAATGTTGGCCAGGCTGGTCTCGAACTCTTGGCCTCAAGTGATCTTTCCTCCTTGGCCTCTCAAAGTGCTAGCAGCCACCCCTTGAATATATTATTAAACCTCTATAAGTCTCTGTTTCCTTATCTGCAAAATAAGCATAGCAATCACAATTAATTTGTAGAGTGGTACAAACTATAAGAAAGTGCCTTGCACAAAGTAGGTACTGAATAGAGACAGCTGTTCTCGGTGGTGGAGTAACACATGTTGTTGGAGAGAACAGCACCTCCAGATGGTGCATCATGTTGGCTGACGAGGGACAGGCTTGCACCCCTAGAGTTGGATGTGAAACTCTTCCTAATTCCACAGCCTCGCGACTCCTTGCTCAGCTTCAGTCACAAACATCGGCCGCAAATAGATGACTAGCAAGGGACTCATGACACTGCCTACATTGTTTTTAAGTGGGAAAGGGGAGGAAATCCCTAAAGGAAAGAATGTGAGTGTTCTTTTGAGTTTCTGTATATTGAGTATCCCAATTAGCTTCTCCTTATAGAGCACCTCTTGAACTAATTAAATTAACTCGAGATGAAATTTTGGCTCATTTTCACATGCCACTCAAGTGAAAGTGCCTCATATTTAAGAATGTAAATGTCACACACACAAAAATTTAACCATGTTGTTGACTGGGAATCTTGGTGGGGGAGAGCAGAAGTGGGTCCCCCTGGGGTTGCCTCTCTCCTGGATCCAGCTCTCCTGTCTCCTCACTGTTAAGGGCCCATTGCTCTACCCACATGGCAGAGTGGTGACAAGGAACCTCCTGGGGTTCAGGCTCTGCAGCACCATACTGAACTGTGGTCCTCAGACTCAGCTGCCTAGACTTGAACTTGCCAAGGTGACTCTGCTCCATTGGTTGTGGCTGCCTGAAGAACTGTTTTAAGAATTCTGAGTTTTGTTTTGGCCTCAGTGAAAAAGAATGCAGAGATGTTTATGTGAACCCCGATACTTGAGACAGGTCTCGGTCAATTTAGGAAGTTTATTTTGCCAAAGTTAAGTATGCATGCCAGTACCATGGCCTCCGAAGGTCCTGACAATATGTGCCCAAGGTGGTCCTAGCACAGCTTGGTTTTATACATTTTAGGGAGACACGAGACATCAGTCAATATATTCCAGATAAACACAGGTTGGTTGGGAAAGGTGGGACATCTTGATGCAAAGGCAGGACAACTCGAAGTGGGGAGGGGGCTTCCAGGTCCTAGGTAACTAAGAGAGAGATGGTTGTATTCTTTTGAGTTTCTGATTAGCCTTTCTGAAGGAGGCAATCAGATATGCATTTATCTTCAGATACTTTGAATAGAAAGGAAGGCAGGTTTGCCCTAAGCAGTTCTCAGCTTGACTATTCCCTTTAGCTTAGTGATTTTGGGGCCCCAAAATTTATTTTCCTTTCACAGTTAGCAATGACTGTCATGGATATTGGATAGGAGATTGGGCTATGTGTTTGTCATTCTGACTTAGAGTTTCATGTTTCTGCAGAGATTCCACAGATACGTCAGATTTTCCATGGGTACAATTATCTTAACACTGTTATATATTACTATATTATATGCTGGATATTAGATTATATATATGTAATTTGATGTATATATGTCATTATCAATAATGTATATTATATTTTATATATGTAATTTAGAATATATGAATGCATATAATAATGTATATATGCATATTAGGATCACAAAAAGCAGGAATTAGAGTAATGCCATTAATCAGTATTCCTTTAACTTCTTCCAAGTCCCCATTCTCAAGTCTAATTCTATTATCACCTAAAATTACCTTTACTTACAAACCAGATTACCTTTAACAAATTATTCCATTTTTCTTTGACTTGGTTTCCCCATCCATTAAGTGAAGGTAATGAAAGGATCCACTGCCTAGGGCTGCTGTGAGAACCAAATGAGTTATGAATGAACACCACTTAGAACAGTGCCTGGTATAGAACTAGACTGAGATGTATTAGCTGTTATAATATTAAAATTGTATTATTGTTTATGAAACACCCACTGTTTGCCATCAGCTAATGTCTGCAGAGGCTGTTTTTAGATCTCTAAGGTTATCAACTTATCTTATTTTTCAATCAGAAGCAGGAAAAAAAACATTTGAATTTTCATGTCAGCACTGCTGATTTCCTGCTGAAGCTTCCAGGCCATGGAAACCCCAGGGAGGCGGCTGTTTCTTGTATAACAGTGAGACCAAGTAAGAGAACTAACACAGACATAGTCTAAGTATTTTAGTATAAGGCCTGGAAGATGAATTTAAGAGCTTAACTTCTTTTTCCCTCTTACCAGCATGTGAAAACCAAATTTAAAGATAAATTTTTAATAGCTAAATATATATATTATATATAAACACATATATAAAATAGCTAAATATATATATTTAATAGCTAAAAACTATTAAATATGTAAATATATATTATTTTAAAATAATTTAGCTATTAAAACATATAAAACATACATGTTAGCTATAAAATTATATATATTTTAGCTATTTAAAATGTAAATAAATATATTTTTAGCTGTTAAAATATATTTAAAATGTCTTTAAATTTAGTTTTCATGTTTTTTTATATAGGGATCATTGTTGATATAACTTCATTTTTGCAAAACAGCATGGAGTTATAAAAACAGCAAGAATTTTGGTGTCAGACCGAAATTCTTGGTGTCAGAATTGGATTTGAATCCTGGACTTACTATGAGATGTCTGTGAAACTGAGAGCTAAGTTACTTTGCCACGCCAAGCCTGTTTCTTCAGCCGTAGAAACAAATACTAGCTGTCTCCTGCCAATCATGGGTCTCTGCACGGTGGTGGTATGAATCCTACTGTTTGGGGGAGGGTTGTGCTTCACAGTGGTATTTCTGAGATTTTGCAAATTTCTGAAATGCCTTCTGAATCCTTACAAAAGAAATTAAGTTGTATCTAGATGATCTCAAATATAATATTCTACTGAAAGCCTTTGAGCATTGAAAAACCTGTGTAGGTACATACAATAATATTGTTCAGATTACAGGATCATTCCCAACCCATGACAGGCCTCCATTGCCTGTGCTCATTGATTGCTGGAAAACAGAATCCCTTTCCCCACAGAAGCACTATTAGGTATGAATCAGTTTCCCGGATTCGGCCCACAAATGCCCATTCAACACATAAGCCCCTTGGAATATAGAGGGTAAGACTTAACTACACTGGGTTTACATAATTTTCAGTGTACTTGGGTTTACTTCTAGCTGCCACTTACTAACTTGGGGATCGTATCTATGCCTTAGTTTGCCCAAAAACAAAACCTCAGCATTTTTCTGCTGGAATCTCACATACATGCCTGTCATGAAAAACCCTGGACTGTGACACAATGAGCAGAAAAGCGGAGACTGGCTCAGAGCAGAAAAACCAGGAATGAAAGAGGGGGAGGAAAAAGGAGGGGCAGGGCAAGATGAGGTGGATGAACTGGAAGGCAGCGTGTCAAGGTTGTTTTCTGAAAGGACTTCTATCAGGACCTTGCCATGTTTGAATGTGTTAGAAGGTGTAGCCCTCACCTCCTTCTTTGGCCTTGCGCCCATACCGGGGTGAGGAGAGGATGACTGGGGTCTATGTCTCTGACCTCCTCAGCAGTGTATCCCTGAGCGGGGCCCAACCTGCACACCCTTTCCATGAGACTCTGATTTACAGGAATCCGGAGTAAGTGTTAAATTAATCATTCCTCAATTACCCGGCATTGCAGAGCTTTTGCTGAATAAAAAATTATTTGTGGAAAATGCATCAGCTTCAGCTATCAAACTTTTTGGCAGAAATATTAAAAATGCAGAAAAAATTTTCCATTAGGACACTGGCTGTCCATATTTCTCGATGAGATCTTATTATCGAACGAGAGGTAAATGCTTGTACTTCAGTTGCTAGCAGCAATTCTCTGCCTTTGTGTTTCAAATTTCAGTAAAAAATCTCAAATGTCAAAATGTATGTCACTCTCTAAATAAAATTTTATACCAGAAAATGGGAGGCATGTTGCTGCTGAATCATTTGATGGCATGTCTGACAGGAATACTGATGCCTTGAATGAGCAGGCTGATGAAGACTGAGGAGGGAAGTGGGAATACTTTGCCAGGCATGAGATTTGAGATTTGTGTCTGGCAGTGTTGAATTTCCTCCCTTGCTCTTATACCACCTGCGACAAAATCACACTCTGGATCAGAGTTCCTGTGTGTATGTCATCTTTGTCCTGGTGCAACATCCTGTCATCTGGGAATATGGGCCAATATTTTATTATCCAGAAGCCTTGAGAGGGGTTTTAAAAATGATAATTTCACTTCTTTTGGTGTGTGAAGCTTCATGACAGCTAAAATTTGGGAACACATAAAAGCCACTTAATGCACAAATCCAACCAGTTGAGGAATTGAATACACATACCTATGGCATAGAGCAAACATTTTTCTTTTAGAGTTCCATGGCAATATGGATTCTTCACTGGTTGTTGGCAGGTAATGAAGCTTAGTGGAAAGAGGCCAGACTTTGGATCTGGGTTCAAATTCATTCCTCCTCTGCCCCTTACTCTTTGTGCAGCCTTAGAAAAGAACTTTAGGAAAAAAAAAAAAAAAACACCTTACGAGTCTCAGCTTTGTCTTTTGTAAAATAAGTGTAAAAGTATCTATTTCATAAGAAGAAGGATTCAATACAACATATACAAATGTACTTAGCATGGCACCTGGAATATAGCAAGTATTCAATGAATTCTGGTCCTTTTTCTTCAATTGTCTGATATTTTGAGGCAATGACTGCTATACATCAGTAAATATTAAGGAAGATGACTATATATAAGATATAATAAAGAAGACATAGCAAAAGATGAGTAAAACCAACTGTGATAATCATATTTAGCTGTTCATCAGATACTTTGTAGTCTATTTTTTGCAGATACAGGGTAGGATTAAATTTTGCCATGTCATTTTAAGTTAGATGTAACCATGTGGCTTAATTTGACCATGAAGTTTGACATATCATATGAGGAAAAGTTGAAGAAGCAACATGTAATTTGCCATGTCCTCTTCCCACTGGCGTAGCCATCGTGGGAGTGCATAGCTAGAGCAGCAGCAGTGAGCACAGCCTACCTGTTGACCACCAATAGTGAGTGAGAAAAAACTTCTAGTGTAAACCCACTGATATTTGGGGGTTGTTTGTTATTACAGCATAATCCAGCTTATCCTGACTGATATAACAAGGAACTATTTGGTTAGATTCATTGGTTTTTATCCTGCTCTCCCCACCTCCCCCCAGTAACAAGAACATTATACAAAAGTGTTAGAAGAGTGATTGTGCTAGATTCCACCATAGCAATAATTTAGAAAGTTTGGGGAACTGTTATATTTTTATTATGGGTTAATTAAAGACTGTGGCTATTTTGGAAAAGTTCCTATTTCACCAGAGATGATGCCAAGGATGAAAATTTTCATCAATCCCATTCATTGCTATACATCTACAGAGTCCAGTATGGCAGCCGCTAGTCTTATATGGCTATTACACTTAAATTAAATGAAAACAAAGATTCAATTCCTTACACTAGTGACATTTCTTGTGCTCAATAGTCTCATGTAGATAGCACAGATATAGAACATTTGAATCCTTGTAGAATATCTATTGGACATTCCATATAGACATAATAAAAATGCTCTCAACGTATATAAAGTTCTACACAATGAAACATTCCTTCTAAACAGATGCTCACCTCTTAAGCCCTCTTTCACAGAAATTGGCTACTGAAGCTTATTTTCTAGTCCAACACCCTTAAAATGCAGACGAAGAGAAGATTGCCTCAGGCTTCCCAGAAAACGTGTACTCAATACAACCACTGCCTTAAGTGCTAGTGTAATAACCAGTATTACTGGTGATGTTTGAGTAGGGAACTGATAAGCATTGTCTGTTTACAAAGCAGAGGCAATCTGAGCTGCAGTGAAACAAAGGTGAGGCTGGATAATACTTGCTTAACAAATGGCCTTTCCCATCAGGAAAGTGTTGTTCTCTTTTTATAGAAAAATTTACATAGCCTGTGAATTGAATAATCCTTTCCCCAGACAAAACTAACTAGGCTAACGACCTCTCTGAGTTAACATTAAACTTAGGAGTCAATATGGGTATGTTAGTTAGGATATCCCTTATCATGCTGCTCTAACAAAGAACTTCAAGGGCTCAGTGCCCAAGACAACAAAAATTTATTTCACATTCATGCAAGTCCTCTGGGGGTTCAGGTGATTGTTCAGAGCAATTGTTCTCCATTTTCCACAATCCAGAATGCCTTCCATTTCATCTTGAATCCTCCTTCCTAATTGCTGCCCCAAGAAAGGAGTGCTGGAATGTCCCACACCATCATATAAGTGCTCTAGCATGAAAGTAACATGTGCCACTTCTCCTCAAAGCCTATTGGCTGGCATTAGACACATGACCTTGCCCATATGAAGAGCACTATCCTCCATGAACCCCAAGGGAGAAGATGATTGGGCATAGGTGACTATTAGAAGCCTTTAACACAGAGTGGGAACTGTACTTTTAACCAAATTCATTAAATGTGCAGGTCTGATGGCTGATGTTTTTCAGAAAAATTTTGGAATGTTTGTAATGAAATCAGGTTTCCATAATTTCAAAACATTCTGCCAGCTCACGAGATAAGTAAATATTGAATGCTTTGCTTTCATGAGCCTGAGTTTTCATTTCTGGACCAAACTCTCACCCATATTTTTTGAGGCAGAAAAAGAAAAAAGTGCCATAGCCTGTGACTTTAACCAAGTTACTTCCCTTTCCTGTTAAGATATAAAATGAGATGGCCAGATTAGATTATTCTTTGTCCCTTTCCAACACTGTTTTGGTTTCTATAGATTTTCTTTTCTTTCTTTCTTTCTTTCTTTTTTTTTTTTTTTGAGACAGAGTCTTGCTCTGTTGCCTAGGCTAGAGTGCAGTGGCATGATCTCAGGGCAACCTCCACCTTCCAGTTTCAAGTGATTCTCCTGCCTCAGTCTCCCGAGTAGCTGGGATTACATGTGCACACAACCATCACCCTGCTGATTTTTGTATTTTGAGTACAGGCGGGGTTTCATCATGTTGGCCAGGCTGGTTTTGAACTCCTGAATTCAGGTCATCCGCCCACCTTGGCCTCCCAAAGTGCTGAGATTACAGGCATAAGTCACTGTGCCTGGCCTTTATTTTTATTTTTAAATCCTTTTTAAAGATCAAAATTGATATTAGGCATCATTTTTTTTAAAGTCAGATCTGTTGACACATAATTTACATATTATAAAATTTCCTCTTTTGAGGTGTACAGTTCTAAACATTTTTACAAAGATATACAGTTGTGAAATCACAATTATAATGTAGAAGACAACTCACAAATTGTTTCTTTTACCTCACTGCGGTCAATCTTCTTTTCTTATTCTAGTTTCTGACAAACTGATTTTGATTTCTACACTTATAGTTTTGACTTTTCTACTTTGTCAAACAAATGGAACCACAGAGTATGTAATCTTTTGGGTCTGGCTTTTGTCACTTGGCGATTATTCTTGAGATTACTCTGTTGTTGCATGCACCAGTAATTTTTGTCGTTGAGTAGCTCTCATTGTACCACAATTCATTTATCCATGTATCATTGATAGACATCTGAGCTGTTTCCAGTTTGGCAGCGTAAATGTTTTTAAGAGGAGAATTGAAGTAGTATCCCTATCTTAGGTATGTGAAGGTTTCTGTGTAAAGAAAATTTGAGGCTTACATGACCACTGAAAATGGGGGAACAGGGAACAGAAGTCATGATAGAGACCTTGTGATCTCAGCTTGCAGCTCTGATCCAAGTGGCTCTCAAGAGTTCACCTGGAAGCTTCTGCGAATTCCTTGAGTCTCTGGGAAGTTCCTACAAGGACCTCAACCTGTAGAAGTGGTTCTCAATATGTGGTTGCGTCAGTATCAACTGCTAAATTGTTACAAATTCGTTTTCTCAGGCTCTACCTTAGACATCCCAAATCATACCCTGGTTCATAGACACTGCCAATCTATATTTTAAAAAATCTTTGGGGGATATTTTGGTACATAAGAGGTAGAGAACCACAGACCTATAGCATAAGTACAGGGTGTCCCCAATACACCCATCCAAGAGCTAATTCAATGTTTGTTTTTACCTACGAATCTGCATGCAAATCTTACACAAGCGCCTCTCATTGACAAAATCTAATCAGGAAACTTATAGGGGGAAGGGATTATGGGGAAGTTTAGTTCTCAGCTTCTCTACTGAAATTCAGAGGAGGCTCAGGAAGGGTCGAAGTGATGGTAAGTTGATAAAGAATGACCTAGTACAATATGAGAATGTTGACAGGATTTTTGAATAATAGATGTTGGAGATGAATAACAGCAAGGTTTCTGCAGCTGCTTCCAGCTCTAAAACCAGTTAATCACCTTGTTTCCTTCTGTTGCCTAGTTAGGAAGTGCCTCATTGAATTCTGTCTAAATGTTCCCAGTTCATCTATAGTAGATTTAGTGGCTCCTCTTGTTCTATTTCCAATTTCTGAAGCAATTATGCCATCTTCTTTTCCCAAGCATAGACTAGGTTGCTATTTCCAACTAAGATGGTTTCTTCCCCATATGTGTAAAATTTAGTCACAATATATCTATATTTTTTCTGCTTGATATTTTAAGCCAAAGAGAAAAGTAAATAATATTTAAGGAACTTGTAAACCAAGTGTGTAACCATTTTGCACAATTCATGGTTTTATTTAATGAGCTTCAGTACCATAGGATGAAAGTTGTTCCCAAAGGGCCTCAATCAACCAGACTATTGAACAGAAATGCAGAATGTAAATTGGTTTTTAACTAAAATCATACTGCTATTACTTTTTATGGAACCCATAATTTCTGGTAGAGAGCAGGCATATAGAAAACCATTATTATGAAAATGCCTTCCGGGATTCTACCAACTGCATTTGGATAGCAAATGAATACTTTGAGGGTTGATTTGTATGCTACTAGTAGTGGGATAGGGCTAAATATATGCCACATGGTTCTTAATAATGTAGCTTTTCATGGCTTCGAAGGTTCCACACACTATATTTTAGATCCATTATGCTCATATTTATTCATTTATAATTTTAAAGACAGAGGGAAAATCGGTTTTCTTGCATTTACATACTTAGGGTAGATCTTGTTTTTGAGAAAGATGGGGTGAGAGGTTTGTGGAAACAAACATGAGAAAAAGGAAGACAAATTATATGATATTTCTCTCCTGATAACTGAAAATAATCAATTTTTCGAGGCCAAGTTTATTGCTCCCTTCGTACTTCTCCAGAGTTGCCGTGGACTTCGGAAGTCAAAGTGGAATTGATTGCTGGATCAATGCTTGCACAACTCATTTCAATTGTTACTTGTATGTTGATGACGATTCCAAAAATGCAAAGCTTCGGATACAAATTTCTACCTTCCTGATGGACCTTTTCATCTGAAGGTCTCAACCTTGAGAGATGTTAGGGTAAACTAGCTAGACTGCTTTGTATTACCAGACAGGCATTAGTTTTACCTTTCCAGAAATAGTCAACCTTTCTTGAAGACAACATTATGTGGCTTTCAGCCTAGTACACACTTAACAAATCTAATTGATAGAAAAATAGTGGTGGTGACTGCAAGTGGCTCCTCAGCATGAGAGGGAGGAGCTGATGAAGACATTCGGAGTCTGCAGGCTCTTGGCCACTCCAGGGCTTAACTGATGAAGTAGAAGGCAGTGTAGTAAATTGAAAAGACTACGTAACCGCTCCATGTTTTAGAAGTTATGTGTTCAAATTCTGACCCTGCCATTTGGAAATTTTTAATGACTTACTCTCAGCTGTGAAATGAGGCTGATAACATCCACTTTACAAAGTTTTTGAGAGACTTGAAGTTGCCGAAGTATAGAACGTGCCCAAAATGATACCTGGTACTTAGTAGATGCTAGCCGAATGATCCATATGCTCATGCTAGTTCAAACTGGTATGTTCCCTTATGCTTTGTAAGGGGTTCTCATGTTTTATCACACTTGGTCCTCACAATTACTCCAAGGAGTGAGGGATGACTCTGGTCTCCATTTTGAAAATAAGAAAAATGAGGCCAGAGGTCCTCAGCAGGTCACTGGGGAGCTAGAGCTAAGAATTGCTTTTTTTTTTTTTTTCTGACACTAAATTATTCTTCCATGTCACTTCTTTGCAAGAGCGTCCCAATTCTACACCCAAGGCAGTATCAGTTCCTGTTTCCCACCCGCTTTACTTCTAAAGCTTCTAAAGTACACTCTGTATATGCTATATCCTAATGCTTAACACATTCCTTTATAGTTAAAAATGGGTTTAATTTTCTCAAATATGATGAGTTATTTAAAGCAGACCTATGACTATCTCAGTGTGCACAGTGTTTGACACGTAGTAGGTACTCAATACAGGTTTGCTGAGTTGATGAAGGCAAGAATCACAATGTAGCAGAGTGAAAGGTTTCCTTAATTAAAGAAAAATGGAACTGAAAGCACTGCTTGGCATATTATCCCAAAGCCAGCATGAACACTAACAAGACAGGAAGCATCCATCTGCAAGTAATGTGCACAACCGGCCCCACTGAGAATGTTAATTATGTTTTTAAAGGGAGACAGGGAGCCCTGGTGGCTTTTTTTTTTTTTTTTTTTGGCAAAAACAGTAGAGAAAGGGATGGCCCACAGAAGGAATGCTAAATAGTTTCTCCATCTTATGTTGCCAGCTCCCTGTGCGGCTCTAGGAAGCGGGAGGATTCCTGAAAGGCAGCTGCCATGAAAATTTATCTGGGAGGGATTTTATTGCTGTTGCTCGAATGATGATTATGCAGCACCCTCCTTGCCCAGGCGACTTCTTCAGCACTTCTTCTTATAGCCTTGACCACATCCTCTCTCAGTCTGAATCCTTCATATCTTCTGGAACTTTGCTCTGTACACAGCTCCTCTCTACTCTCATATATTTTTTGTGGGAAATGCAAATATGTCCATGTATTTGCAAGGTCAATTTTAAGATGCATTGTTAACATTTTAATTTTAATTTTTATTTGTTTATTTATTTTTTTGGAGATAGAGTCTCACTCTGTTGCCTGGGCTGAAGTGGGGTGATCTTGGCTCACTGCAACCACTACCTTTTGTGTTCAATTGATTCTTGTCATGCCTCAGCCTCCCAAATAACTGGGACTGCAGGCATGTGCCACCATACCCAGTTAATTTTTGTACTTTTAGTAGAGACAGGGCTTCACCATGTTGGCCAGGCTGGTCTCAAACTCCTGGTCTCAAGCAATCCACTCACCTAGGTCTCCCAAAGTGCTGGTATTACAGGTGTGAGCCACCATACATGGCCTAACATTTTAATGTGCCTATTTTTGGACCCAGTAACCCCACTTTTGGGAATATCTACTTTACAGAAATTCCATCATGAGATATATATAGCATGCATAGACTTATGTGCAATAACAAAAATTAAAAATGTCTTCAAGCTTCACCAGTAAAAGGCTGTTTACATAAATCTTGGTATAGCCATTTTATATAACTGTTAAAATGAATAAGATAGATCTCTTTGCAATGATATAGCTGTATAATGTTGAAAAGGAAAGTTACAGAATAATGTATATTGTAAGACCCTCTTTTTATGTACAGAAAAATCCAGAAGGATATTTAACAAATATTTACTGAGTGTATGCTACATGTCAGGCAGTGAACAGAAAAAACAAAATCTGCCTTTGTGGAACTTCAATTTTCATGCAGGGAAATGGGAACAATACATAATAAATAGGAGAGCTACCTAATATGATAAAAGATAATATAAACACTAAGAAAAAATAATAAAGTAGACAGTGACAACCTCTGAAGCTGAGTGTGATAGGTCCTGAAGGACAGGATGAGGGAATTCACTTTCTACTTTATTTACTTCTGTATTGCTCAAAAGAGTGTGTGTTATTCTCATTACTTTTTAAAAAGTTACAGGGTTTCTCCACTCTCTCCTAATCTTCAGCTGTGCTCATTCAATTAGATCTCTTCCTTCCTTTCACCTTTAAAAACTCAGGACTTTCTCATCTTAAAAACAAAATAAAGCAAAATCCTCCCTTATTTTGAAGTCCCCTGTGTATACAAGGCCTATATATTATTGGCTTTTTTTCCGATGTCTTCTTAATTTGAATTTCCATTTGAAGCTTTCTTTCTAGTTTAGATACCATGTGACTGTCCCTTTAGAATATCAAACTGAGCATATTTAAAACTGAATTTGTAATCTCCCTTTGAAGCTACACCTTCTATGTTTTGTTCTGCAATTGGGGCACTACCATATAGCCATTAGTTAAGATGCAAAGTTGAGAGTCACCTGTTATGGAAATTTATTCTACTCCTGTCTATAGCACTAGCACAAGGCACAGTGTCTGGTACCCAGCGGGGTTCTCAATAAATGTTTGAAAGTAGGAAAGAAATATTAATTGTGGCTTCATGAGTTTATCACAGTGTGTCATTTTCCCACTGGGAATTTCTCAGCTGCTTCGGAACTATGTAGGTTCATGTGACTAATCCTAGACAGTGGAGTGTAGACAGCAGTGAAGTGCTCCACGTTTGGGCTTAGCCATAAAATATCCCAAGCATTCCATGTGACCCTTCAGATGCTCTTGTAGTTTTCTTATCTGCATGGCTGAAAGTAATGGACTTCAAAGCTAGGAAGAGAATGGCCCATGGAAGGAACTGGATCCCTTTATCATCCTTTCTTGAAGGAAAGCCATGCAAAAAGCCCCTTGTCCAGGAGCATCCACATTAAACTTTTCATAATCAAGGTATGAACTCTTATTGAATTAATCTACTAAGGCTGTTTGTTGCATCAGGTATCATTAATTACTCTAATACAGGCTTCAAAATACAGTTCCTCCTGTGGACTTAATACTACAAAATTGTGCTATTTAAAATGTGTTCTTAGACACGAGTACAGTAACTAAACAGCATCGTATTTGACAATTTGTATCACAGTTCTACAGAGGTGCTTCCTAACACTGTATCTTTGCAATACCTCTTCCATTTTTTTCCCCAAATCTCCTCGTGCTCTTACATGCTCTGAACTCTACGGTTATCCACCTACGATATACATCCTACATGCAATAACTGTTTCATTCTGTTGGCTAGAGTAAGGTTCACATTAACCTTCATTATGTGCAAAGGTTTCCACTATTCCTGAGCTGCCTGCTGATCTTTAATTTTTGCTTCTCAACCATTTCTTCAAAACTTTTTCAGCTGCTCTTCATTTTATATTCATTATGAAAAATATTAGATATTGGTAAGTTCAATGCTCCTTTTGTACACCTGTTGTCATTCATTATGCATCAAGACTGTTCACCAGATACAAAATAGATAGAAGGTGGGGCCACAGTAGAGGACACAGCATGTGCCTGTGACAGTGTGGACTTGAAGACAGCATGGACTGTGCTCACTGGTTGAGAGGGGGTGGGGAAGTCTGGCCCCTGAGCTTTCTACTGGGAAAGCTGTGTATAGCGTGTACAGCTGTGCTCAGAGCATCAGGAAATACATGCACATGATAGTACATATCAACAGTGTACTATCATAAAATGTTGCCTACATAACCAATATTTAGAAAAATATTTCAAGGCAAACAGCTGAAAGTCCAACTGGTACTGGTGGAATATTGGGGGGATATAGGTGTATCAGCCTACTTTGCTCTACAGTTATAGCCAAAAGATAGCCAAACTTGGCTGTAAATTATATTGTAGCCAGTTACATCTGGTTGTGAATGGACTTGGAACAGGTCCTCAGTCTGAAGAACAATTGGCACCTGAAACAAGGATGGCTATAGAGGCATAGGTTGTCTGATTTGTAGACTGTTGGTCCAGTCTCAAAGAATTTTGTCTTTGAGTAGCCTTGGAATTCCAATAGGAATTTGAATATAAAGCATGTCTTCTTACAAAAGTGAACTTGTATGGGATTTATTAAAAAAACTCTTAGGTAAAGTCCATGGCTTTACTAACTGGGTCTTTTAGTCTTCTAAAATATATTTTCCTCTAGTGATTATAGGATAGGAATTAGATGTACCATTTGAGTTGTACTGGGGTTATGAATGAATTCCAGTGATCATGGTTGTTAGCAGAGAGTCTTGAACCTGACACCTTGCTGGATTGAACTGTTACCTCATGCTCTGTGCAAAAGCATGAAGATATCTAGGGCCACAGGGACTCTCCCTGTCTCCTTCTTTACCATTTTATTCCTACAAATTGCAGGGCATCTCTTTATAATTGATCCCAAACCATACATGATGACTCCTTACATCCCTAATTTATTGTTTTTTCATCTATTGTCCTCTCTCAATTTTAAGCTTTCTTAGATCAGTGGGACACTGGAACATACAATTTTCATATACTGTACCTACAACCATAAGTAACAATATCCTTTAAGAGAAAAGGCCATCTGTTTGAGTGATTTTTCTTGTCTTCTCTTTGCTTAAATGTTCTAACAAATGACACTGGAACAAACCGACATCCACATGAAAGGAAGAAGAAAGAAATCTAGACAGAAATCTTATACTTGTTGCAAAAATCAACTCAAATGAATCATAGATATAAATGTAAAATAAAAACTATAAAACTCATAGAAGCTAGCATAGGAGAAAATATAGGTGGCATTGGGCTTGTCAGTGACTTTAGATACAACATGAAAAGCATAATCCATAAAATAAAAAAAATTGAGAATTTGAACTTAATTACAGGTAGAAACATCTGTTCAGTAAGAGATAGTTAAGAGATTGAAAAGATAAGTAAGTCACAGACTGGGAGAAAACACATGTTTGATAAGGTACTGATATCCAAAATATAAAAAGAATTTTAAAAATTCAATTATAAAACAACCTCGTTAAAAATGGACAAAAGATATAAACAGACACCACACCAAAAAGATACACAGATAACAAATAAGAATATGAAAAGATCCTCAACATCATATGCCATTAGGAAATTACAAATTCGACAAGATTGAGTGTACCAACATCTACATAATGGATGCCCATAAAAAAGACAGAGGAAGCATGTAGAAAATGTTTAAGGAAATAATAGTCTAAAACTTCCCGGATTTTATAAAAAATATATATATCTACATATCTAAGAAGCTCAATAAATTCTAAATAGGATAAATTCAAAGATATGAACACTGAGATACATTATAATCAAACGTTCGAAAGTCAAAGATAATCTTCATAGCTGCAATAGAGAATTGACTCATAATATACAAAGGATTGAAAACAGAATTAATAATCAATTTCTCAGCAGGAACCATGATGGCTGGAAGGCAGTGGAATGACATATTTAAATTGTTGGAAGAAGAAAAGAAAAGAAACCTTTTGACGTTTTTGAAGTGTTTTTTGTGTCTCTATCTCCTTCAGTTCTGCTTTGATCTTAGTTATTTCTTGCCTCCTGCTAGCTTTTGAGTTTGTTTGATCTTGCTCCTCTAGTTCTTTGAATCATGACGTTAGGGTGTCAATTTTATGTCTTTCCTCACTTCTCTGGTGGGCATTTAGTGCTATAAATTTCCCTCTAGACCCTGCTTTAAATGTGTCCCAGAGATTCTGGTATGTTGTGTCTTCATTCTCACTGGTTTTGAAGAACATTTTATTTCTACCTTCATTTCATTATTTATTCCAGTAGTCATTGAGAAGCAGGTTGTTTAGTTTCCATGTAGTTGTGTGGTTTTGAGTGAGTTTCTTAATCCTGAGTTCTAATTTGATTGCATGGTGGTCTGAGAGACTGCTATGATTTCTGTTCTTTGGCATTTGCTGAGGAGCATTTTACTTCCAATTAAGTGGTCAATTTTAGAATATGTGCGATGTGGTGCTGAGAAGAATGTGTATTCTGTGGATATGGGGTGGTCAGTTCTGTAGATGTCTGTCTGCTTAGTCCAGATCTGAGTTCGAGTTCTTTTCTGCTTCGTTGATCTGTCTAGTATTGACAGTGGGGTGTTAAAGTTTCCCACTATTATTGTGTGGGAATCTAAGTTTCTTTATAGGTCATTAAGAACTTGCTTTATGTAACTGGGTGCTCCTGTACTGGGTGCATATATATTTAGGATAGTTAGCTCTTCTTGTTGCATTGATCCCTTTACCATTATGCAATGCCCTTCTTTGTCTCTTTTGATCTTCGTTGGTTTAAAGTCTGTTTTATTAGGGACTAGGATTACAACCCCTGCTTGTTTTTGCTCTTCATTTGCTTGGTAAGTCTTCCTCCATCCCTTTATTTTTAGTCTATGTGTGTCTGCACGTGAAATGGGTCTTCTGAATACAGCACACCAATGGGTTTTGACTCTATCTAATTTGCCATTCTGTATCTTTTGATTAGGGCATTTAGCCTGTTTATATTAAGGTTAATATTGTTATGTGTGAGTTTTATCCTGTCATTGCAATGCTAGCTGGTTATTTTGCCCATTAGTTGATGCAGTTTCTTCATAATGTCAATGGTCTTTACAGTTTGGTATGTTTTTGCAGTGGCTGGTACTCGTTGTTGTTTTCCATGTTTAGTGCTTCCTTCAGGAACTCTTGTAGGGCAGGCCTGGTGGTGACGAAATCTCTCAGCAATTGCTTGTCCGTAAAGGATTTTATTTCTCTTATGCTTATGAGTCTTAGACCACAGATTTTATACCTGGAAATATTAACTTTCAAGTATGAAGTAAAAATTAAGACATTCCCAGATAAAGAAGTTTATTACTAATAGGCATGCTCACAAGCAATGCTAAAGGAAGTTCTTCAGGCTTAAATGAACAGACACTAGGCACTACTAAGTTGAAGCCATATGAAGAAATAAAGATAACTGATGAAAGTAACTACATAGGCAAATAAAATATGTAGTACTAAATGAGGTAGAATTGAAAAAGGTTTATTGGAAGCCAGATTTGGGGGTCAACCTGAGAAGACATACTAACAAAGTTGGGCATGTTCCAAAGTCTGCTATAGGTTGGAAGGCTTTTATGGGAACATTTAGAAGAAGGGAAGAGGATTCCTTATATGGGAGTTGTCCTTTTCATCTTAGGATACACTACAGAAGTTAAGTTTAAATCATTGGCTATAGCTAAATGACAACATAAAGGCTAAAATGTCTACATTCAAGACAATCAGTACAACTTCATGATTCAGAAACTAATCAGTGTCTTTTTCAGTGTCAGTAGGCTATTGGTGAGGAGCTAACAATAAGATTTGAGGGACTCATGGTAAGATTCTTTATTCAGAGACAGTATGTAAGCCATGAATCATGACTTTCCTCAAGTGGATTAATTTGGAAGCCTACCAAATATGACCTATAGGTTATCAGATTTGTAAGTCCTATTTTATTCCATATGATTGAAAAGAGAAATCTATAAAACAGTAATTATAAATCTATCTGATTGTATATGTAATATGTAAATAATTTGTGACAATAACTGTATGAAGACAGAAAGACAGAGGTGTATAGGCAGAGTTATTATATATTATTGAACTTTCATTGGTATGAATTAAAAGTATTTGTCTGTCTAATTTTTAGGTGTTAATTACAATACTCAAGGTAATTATTAAGAAAAGAACTTAAAAATACAGAAAAAAATGAGAAGTGAATCAAAATGATACACTACAAAAATCATTTAAATTTTAAAAAGGAAGTAATGGAGTAATTGAGGAACAAAAAGTAAATAACATACTGAAGACAAATAGTAAAATGGCAGAAATGCTTTTTAAAAAATCAATAATTACTTTAAATGTAAGTGAACTAAATCTTCCAATTAAAAGGAAGACATTGATGGAGTAGATTAGTAATAAAAACATGATTCATCTATATGCTGTCTACATGAGAATCACTTTAGATACAAAGACAAAAAAACCAAAAAACCAAAAATAAATGTAAAGAATGTAAGGATATACCTTATGCAAATAGCCCATACAATACAACATTATTCAGCTACAAAAAGAAAGAAAATATTGACACATGCTACAACATGGATAAACCTTGAACACATGATGTTAAGTGAAAGAATTCAGCTATAAAAGCCCACACATTCTATGATTCCATTTATATGAAATATCCAGAATAGACATTTCTATTGAGATAGAAAGCAGATTAGTAGTTGCCAGGGATGTGGGGTGAGGGTAGTGAGTATTATTGCTTCATAGGTGAAGGATTTCTGTTAGAGTTAATAAAACTCTGGAACTAGATAGTGGTGATGGTTGAACAACATTGGAAAATTCTCAATGCCACAGAATTGTATACTTTCAAATAATTACAATGGCAATTTTTAATGTATATTTTACCACAAGATAAAAAAAGGAAAAAAAACACCAGACAATCAATGGAGACTGAATCGGAGGTAATACAGAAGTTGGAAATAGTAGAAAAGCATTTTAAAGTACTTATTGTAAGTATTTCCAATGTTTTAATAAAAAATATGCCAATAGTGAATGAAAAGACGGTATTAGAGCCAGATAGTTTAGAAAACTAGACCTCAAGACTGCACATACACACACACACACACACAAAACTCTCATATATCAAGAGGGTTAAGATAATGGAAAATTAAATGCTCCTTAGTATGAGTCTAAGAGATGTTATCAGGATACTGTAAAACTCTATGTGGGAAGGAATAGAGACAATACTTTCATGCTCCACTGTAGCAAACAAAAGCCTTTATAGCTGGTCTTGAGACTAATCTCTTTCACCCTAGTAAATTTAATGCACTAACAGCGTTTACTTTAGATTGTTTGGGGTTAAAGGTTAGAGTGGGATAATGTCACAGAGGGTCTTTAGTAACCCCATCTGGGTTTGTATTATTTCAAGGTTGAGCCTTCAAAAACCAATGTGCTTTTCTCAGATTACCTCCTATATCATCAATCTTGCCTTCAATTCCCAAACAGCGATCGAGATACAGAGATATTTGGCTTTAAAGAAAAAGCAGTGTTTGAACTTGAAGAATCTCTGAGTATCTCTGAGTCCCTTCTTGCTCAGACAACTAATCCATTTTTCCCAGGTTTCTAGTTATTAAAATTTATCATTGGCTTAATCTTTATTTGTCCATTTGAAATTGAACAAATTGAACATTAGTTTATATTGCCCCTCAATAGTTTGTTTTTTAACCAGAGGCCATGGCTATGTTCTCACTAGTGACTGAAAATGCTAAATAATAAAAAGTAAAGCTGTAATATCAAAGCAAGAATAATACCTTTAAAATATGTACTAGTGAATTTTGTAGTAGACTGAAATTCATTATCCCAGGCGTGAAATCTCTAAATGAGCAAAGGGTTGTTGACATTTTCTTCAGGACAAAATAACATAAAAATCTGATTCTTTTATACATTGTCCCCCACAAACCAATAATATGTTCAGCTAATTTGTTTTGTTCAAAAGTCTAAAATATATCTCAATTGAAAATGCAACATTGAAAAATTATTATTCCCTTCATATATAATGATGCCTAAAGTTAAAAATATAACCAAACCTGGCGTAAATCTTATTATCTGGCAAGTAAATAATATGTAAGATAATGACTGTATAGGTGGATATATTTCTTAGAGTTAAGTTTTGATTTTGACCTATATTAATTTATGGTTAGCCACTAAGGTAAGAATGCGACGCTTGAGGAATGATATTTAATTCTTTCTTATAAACTTAAATGAAATAAGGTAATACTCACCCCCCCAAAAAAAACTGTATTTTAAGCATATGTCTCTTACAACCGAATTTGAAGTGCAAAAAGCAACAAGCACATTACTCCAAAAACACTGTTTTCTGACTTTTTCCCCCAACTCTACACTAGGAGATACATATTCTACTGGTAGTTTTTCTGTAGCACCCTACATTCTGCAAGGGAAAGCCTGCATTTACTTAATATGGTCACTTCCATTTTCTTGTCTTGATACATAAAGCTTGCTATCATTTGTTATTGCAAGTGTGGCAAGTTGTATTATTCACAACTATTTGTTTCTGCTCCATTTTTGACTGACTTTTCTGTAGCATCAGTATACTATCCTACCTCCTTTAGCTCAACCATGTGACTTTCTTTGGCCAAAGAAATATATCTGAACAGAAGCTTTAAGTAGTCTGGCTTTGCTTTTCTTGTCTTTGCCCTCCATCATGAGATCAGAGTGTTCCAGACCATGGCTTTTCCTTTGACCTGAGACATAGTGTCAGAAAACATGTGAGGCAAAGCCTAGCAGTCACAGCCAACTGAAATCTGCATGCAATACAAACAAGAAATAAATGTTTTTTTTTGTTGTTGGAAATCACTGACCTATTAGGATGTTAGTTATCTGTGGAAAGCTAATACCAAAGAATACCAACAAAATAAAACTTTTCTTCTCCTCAGCATGCCTTCTCCTTAGTACTCATTTTGTTTATCTAGACTTAGTCTTTAATCTCTAACAAATGAGGAGGAGGAAGTAATTTAATCAGCTTTCTCATTTAAATCTTACAAACAATCCAGTGTGGTAAAGTAAAGTATTTCTTTTTTCTTTTTCTTGCTTTCTTTCTTTGTTTTTTCTGAATGGAAGAGAAGTAATTTTCAAAGTCTGCAGCTGTTATGCGGTTTAAGTTTAGAATTTTAAGCCGAGGCACTCTGAATAGAGAATTGAATTCCTAACTTGTTATATGATTTTCACGTACCTCATTATATAATCTTCAAGTATTGTATTTCAAAGATAAATATAGTCTAAAGTTTGCACGACTTGGTGTTTTGTATCATCCTCAGAATCACTTTCCACATGTTGACCAGGATATAAGGTTCAATCACGTCAGACTTCGCTAGGTTGGTAGTGTCTTGAATCATGGAGATAGGCAACACCAGAAATACTTTATTTTGCCCTTCTCTTGGACTTATCCTGAATAGCAGGCAATCTTTGAGGAAAGCTTTTATTCTTGACAGTTTTTTTTTTTTAATCCTGAAAAGGGCACAAGGATTAATGAGACAATTGCCTGTAAAGCACTTTGAGCTCTGGGAAGCCAAGAGGTGATTTAAGTGCATGGAATTTTTCCTCTACATAAGTCAGTACTGTTTTTAAACAGAAATCTTCTTTAAAGAGTAATGCTAAGGTTGTGATGGCCAGGTGCAGTGGCTCGCACCTGTATTCCCAGCACTTTGGGAGGCCGAGGTGAGCAGATCACGAGGTCAAGAGATTGAGACCACCCTGGCCGACATGGCAAAACTGCTTCTCTACTAAAAATACAAAAATTAGCTGGATGTGGTGGCATATCTGTAGTCCCAGATACTAGGGAGACTGAGGCAGGACAATCACTCGAACTTGGGAGGCAGAGGTTGCAATCAGCTGAGATCGCTTCACTGCACTCCAGCCTGGGAACAGAGCAAGACTCCATCCCTCCCTTTTACTCTTTTAGTGTAAAAGAGTAACACTAAGGTTGTGTTAAAAATCAACAAATGCCAAGCAGTTCAGTGAAGGTAAAATGTCTTCTCCCACACTGAGATGTGAGAAGCTAGCAAAAGAGAAACATAGAGCCAAAATTTTAGCCAGAAAGGACCTCAGACACCATCAGGTCTAAACCATTTATTTTTATCACACGAGGAAACATTAGCTGTTTCCCAAGGGCACACAGCTAATTTGGATTAATGAAGTGGATCCAATGACATACATCATCAGGAAGCAAGAAAGAGAGGTGCAGCAAAGGCGAGGTTCTTGTGTAAATGGGATAACTCCAATGAAAAAGCAGTACTTGAGCCAGGTCTCAATGACTAACAGGATTTGAATAAGTGCAGGAATAAGAGAGATATACTTCCTGTGGCTAAGACTATGCAATCTCAAATTTAGCTGTTGGAATATGCACAGTAAGAAATAGCACAACATGTAATACTATAATTTGATGTAGGCTCCCTAGAAGATGCAAGACCCATGGTTTATGGAAATTTTCTCAGGCTTTTCCCTCATGTCAATCTCCCATCTTTCTGCTAACACAAATAATGGCTTGTGTGTGTGAGAAGTGTTGGATTGAGACTTCTGGAAATGGAATGTAAGTGAAAATTAATAAATTATTCCTTATCCCAAGGAGATAAGGAACAGATAAAAAATAGAACTATCATTTAGCTCTTTTTTTTTTTTTTGAGACGGAGTTTCTCTCTTGTCGCCTAGGCTGGAGTGCAATAATGAGATCTTGGCTCATTTGACCTCCACCTTCAGGTTCAAGCGATTCTCCTGCCTCAGCCTCTAAGTAGTTGGGGAAACAGGCATCCACTACCACACCCACATTTAGCTATCTCTTTATAACTATATTTTTCTATCCCTGTATCTATCCATCTCTGTATCTACCTATGTACCTATATCTATCTGTTCTTATTTATTATATCTATCTACCCACCTACCAACCTACCTACCTACTTACCTAGCACTGTATAACTCCCTTATTACTGAGTAGAACTTGAGAACAGACATGGTGAAGAGAGAATGCCATTGTTGTTCGGAGGAGGCAGAGATTAATTCCCACAGAAGAGGCAATAGCAGAAATCCTAACAACATTTATCTTGGGCTTACTCTGAGCTAGGCCATGTGTAAGGGCTTTGCATGCATTAATTTATTTAATCCTCACCACTACCCCATGTGATAGTTTGTACATCAACAGGAATTTATGTTTTCACATCTCTTGGCTCTGTTTTCTTTGGTCTTGGCGGGATTGTTGGCAGACTCTCCAGAGTAGTGGCAAAGTGGCAGTGCTGTATTGAGCCTACTGCAGTCTGAGGCAAAAGGAAAAATCAGCATAATCCGGATCCTATCTTTGTTTTAAAATTTGATGTGTTTATTATATTTTCATACATTATTTTTTTATATTTTTAAAGATAAGCTTTTACTAGATTCCTGAGTTTTTAAATAACCCTTTTTAGATTTTGCAAGTGAGCAAGTGTCTTGCTCACTTCACCCTAGTTCCAGTCCTGAAGAACAACACCCACTAGTTCCAAAAGAGCTTTCCTTCCTTAGCCTCCTGGTTCCTACCTCCCCCAGATATGGCTGTCATTGGCTCGGTGTTGATCCCACACCCAACCCTGAACCAATCATCGATGCTTAAGAGGAATGCAGTGCTTTGATTGGGTGTTGGAGCCAGGGTGGGATCCATCCCTTTCATCTTGAGAGTGTTGAAGAAGGGTGTCTTATTAAGATTAAAGCCTGCTGGAAGTAGAACCTGAAACTGGAATTCTCACTCGATCGATTGGGTTGCTGTGGGGAGAGTTGTGCTCCAGAGAAGGGGGATGATACTACACAAGAATCTGGTTTCAGGCGAAGACTAAATTCAGGGTGATCTCACTGAGTAAGGCAAAGGGGTCTGCTTTTTGTGTTTCCATGCCAGTCAGTCATTGGCTGAGGTCTAGCAGTGGCAGAGGGAGGCAGCTCTGTTTGGCTGAGTACATTTCTTTAGATAATGTGACAGCTGTGAGTTGTTACTTGCCAACACACACAGCAGCCAGGGATAGTTGCATGGCCCAGAAAAAGGGTCTTGCCAAGGCACCACCAGTGTCCAGTATAAGGGGTGATCCCTAAAGATGCAATCACTAGAAATGGATGCTAGTCAGACACTCAGCAGGTGTCCTCTATAATTAGCCCCATAGCAAAAGAAACAAAATTGATTGTCCCTTAATGACATCTGTTTCAATTTTTAAAAAAGTATACCATGCACACACTTTTATACACCCTGATATGCAATATTGAAAAGCAGAATCTGCTGCCTGTGCTACCTTCTTGCTGCCTGACTTGTAAGTAAAAGCTTTTAGTGGAGAGCCAACAAGCAGTGCTGCTCACCTGAGCTCACCTTCCTGCTTTTGCACAACCCACTGGAGTCACAGCACATCAATGAATCATGCTGACAGGCCACATGCAGGCTCAGGGGCAGCTTGACAAGATGGTATTATGATGAGCAAAATGGACTTCTTCCTTGAAAATTCCATTAGGGGAGGTGGCATGGCATTTAGAGGTTCCATATCCCAGGAAACTGTGCTGGTGCAGCGAAGTGAAGTAGGAGGAGGGAAGAAAAGAGACCTGTTGTCAGGTGCATGCCAAGTGAGGGAGCCTGCATAAATGCTCCTCTGTCAGTAAGGGGAGTGTCTGTCGCCCTTTCATTAGCTATAATTGAATGCCTACAGAGGCAGTAATTACAAATACCAGCCAGGCCTCACAGGCTCATCTGTTTTTGTTTGTCATCAGAGAAAGGGTATTGATCATTGTTAGGGCCCTTCTTGCCTTTGCATAGGGACAGGAAATTGGATTAATAAAACCTGGCACATATTGTGTAACATCTACCTGTAGGGAAGGCAGATCAGAAGTGATATAAAGTGGCGAGTGCCTGATTTCCTGGGGTGCCTAGGCTGCTAACACTTGTGAGTGCTTCCTTTGCAGGAACTTATGCTCAGATCTTCCATCATCACAGCATCCATCCTTTTGCTGGAGCCAACAGAACTCCATAAATAAGAAGCAAACTGAGTAGCTCTCCTCTTACGTCACCTCCATGCAGGCACCTTCAAAAGAATGGCCTTGATGGGAAGACAACTCAGTATTCCAAAAGTTGGTAAATGAAAGGAAAGAGACGAGCATTTAACTGGCTTTTGCTACATGAACTGTGTCAAGGTAACCAAAGAATTAGTGAGGGGATGTTTTTCTTTATAGAAGCTGTCTAGCTGATCAATAAGATATAAATGGTATAACTAGAGAATGGGTCTCAAATACCAGTGTGCATTAGAATCTCCCAGAGTGCTTGTTAAGAAAAGATGCAGGACCCTGCTCCAGAGTTTCTGGTTCAGTAAGTCTAGGGTAGGGCTAAAAAATATACATTTCTAAGGAGTTCCCAGGTGATGCTGATATTACCAGTCAGTGACCACCACCCTTTGAGAACTACTGGATTCAAGCACCATTGTTTTGTAATCTTAAGGATGTAACAGGCAGTGATCATCAGTGACTGTTAATATCGCACAAAAAAGAAGCAAGTAAACAGTATGTGCTTCCTGATGGAAGTGCACAAAACCCCCTATGAGGAGTTCTTGTCAGAATATTGATCCTGAATCAGTCAAGCAAGATCTACCTATCAGCTGACAGGAAATACAGGGGCCAGAGAAGCAGGCAAACAATGTCACCACAGGGATGCAAACAGCAAAATTCAGACTGTGGGAAACTCTTCAAGACAGCACAGTCATTATTTGGAAACAAAGAAAAAGGAGGGGAATGTATAGATTTTAAGAGACTTAAGAGTCATATGATTCCAGTTTTAAACCTGTTTGGATTCTGATCTGATCTAAGGAACTGTGAAAAGGAAAACTGTGAAACAAGCAGAGTAATAAAAACGGCGGCCAGATATTTGATGACATCAAGGAATTACTGTCACCATCCTCTTCTTCACATGGCTTAGTTCCTTCTCAACCTTGAACTCTTAGTTTATTTTTTAATGCCTTTATTTTTATTTTATCTATTTATTTATTTATTTTGAGAAAGAGTCTTGCTCTGTCACCCAGGCTGGAGTGCAATGGCATGATTAGGGCTCACTGTAGCCTCAACCTTTTGGGCTTAAGCAATCCTCCCTCCTCAGTCTCCAAGCAGCTGGAACTGCAGGTGTGCACACCATCACACCTGGCAATTTTTTAGATTTTTTATAGAGACAGGTCTCACCATATTGCCCAGTCTTGTCTCAAACTCTTGGCCTCAAGTAATACTCCCACCTTGACATCCCAAAGTGCTGGGATTATCAGGGTGAGCCCTCATGACTGTCCAACTCTTAGTTTAAATGTTACCTTTTCAAACAAGTTTTCTCTGAACACCTTATCAAGATAGCTCTCCTTCTCTGTTTTAGTTTTCTGTTTGCATATGGCATAGAACTGATCCCTGGCTATAATTACTTATTCATTTGTTTTTTGTGTGTCTCTCCTTCTACACTGTAAACTACATGAGGCCCCTGTCTCTTAGCTGTGTACCTAGCCCATTGCTAGAAACACATTGAATAAATAGACACAATAATTATTTTCTAAATGAATTATGAATAAAATCTTAGAGTATTTTAACGTTTTCAGATTATTTTTCCATACCTTTTTTAAGTTTTATTTTAGGTTTGGGGTACCTGTGTAGGCTTTTTATATAGATAAACTCACGTCACGGGGGCTTGTTGTACAGAATATTTCACCACCTAGATATTAAGTCTAGTACCCAATAGTTATGTTTTCTATTCCTCTTCCTTCTTCTCACCTTCCTCCCTCAAATAGGCCCCAGTGTCTGTTGTTTCTTGTGTCCATGAGTTATTATTTAGATGCCGGCAAGGTTGTGGAGAAGAGGAAACACACACTGTTGGTGGGAGTGTAAATTAGTTCAACCATTGTGGAAGACAGTGTGACAATTCCTCAAAGAGCTAAAAGCAGAACTCCCATTCAACACAGCAATTCCATTACTGGGAATATACCTAGAGGAATATAAATCATTCTATCATAAAGACACATACACATGAATGTTCATTGCAGTACTATCCACTATAGCAAAGACATATATGGTTTGGCTCTGTGTCCACCCAAATCTCATCTCAAATTGTAATCTCCATAATCCCCACATGTCAAGGAAGGGACCATGTGGGAGATGATTGGATCTTGGGGGTGGTTTCTCCATGATGTTCTCGTGATATTGAGTGAGTTCTCACAGGATCTGATGGTTTTTTAAGGGAGTTTTTTTCTGCTCTTGTTCACTCTCTCTCATCTGCTGCCATGTAACATGTACCTGCTTCCCCTTTCATCATGATTGTAAGTTTCCTGAGGCCTCCCTAGCCATGTGGAACTGTGACTCAATTAAACCTGTTTTCTTGTGAAGTTTTATCTCTAAAGGGCCATCCCCACTTCAGAGTTCTCCATAGGATTCGCCTCATTGAGACTGCACTGCAGCCCCACTGTTTCCTTTGCCCGGTTCTACTTCTTCCCTTCTCTTCCTCAGGTAGTGTTCTCAGAGTATTCCTCAGTAACCTTCCTGCAGTCTAATCTCTATTAGCTATTGAGGGACCCTCTGATTAAGGAATTCACAATCTAGCTATAGAAATACATGCAATATGCAAGTAACTAACAGCAATTCATCATATAAGTGCTGCATTCCAATTGGAATGGAAGCCAGTACTATGAGAAGGATGAAGGAGAAGCAACACATAACTGTACTGCTCTGATGCTGCTCTTCAAGACAAGAAGACATGACCTCTTTCCTAAATGGTGGCAAAGATGTCAGATAATTACCACTTTGCAAAGATGGGATGTAAAAGGAGGCCAAAGGGCCATTGATTCTTTCCTTACTTCTTTTTCCCAACTTCTTCCTCTTTACACTCGTATAATGTCTTGATTTTTATTTCAGATAGTCGATAGGCTTTCAATGACTCCTGGGTAGACATTATATATTCTGCCATGGAGCAAAAAGGCCAAATCTCAAGTAATGGGTTTTGGAAGATCAATAACCAAGTTCTTCCCAGAGTTGCTGAAGCAAGTTTTACATTTAGAATGTAAAACACAAAAGGCTCAAAGAAAGAAGAGAGTCCCTCTAAAGAGAGCTAGATTACATCATTAAACCTTTAATTAACCTGATGGCTTTGACTTCAGAAAATCAATGGAGACTTCTCACTAGTAGGAAAGAATAAATTTAATATTTTATGTGCAAATGTTTTTGCTTTTTATATTTTAGTATTCAGTTTCTTTGGTGAGTTCTTGTCAGTTTCATTTTCTTCTTAAAGTTTAAAACTGGAAATTTATGTTTTACTAATATATGTGATAATGTATATGAAACAAAAGACGTTAAAACTTAAAAAAAATAAACAACAATTTCACAGAAAGTACAATACTCAGTGTTTTGATTTTACAAGCCTTAGGCGTGGGATGAAGTGAGGGTAGTAAAAGCATTTTTACATGGATGTAAGTAGCTTCAAATTTGTTCCTTTGGGAGACTGAGATTTTTCTGTGCAATAGTTTAGTTCAACAGGATTTTATTAGGCAACAAAATGTCATGCTAGGTACTCTGAAAGGACCCCAAATAAGAACTCATCTGTGCTTCCAACTTAATTAATTCAAATTTATCTAATTTTCAGTTACCTGTGACTACACTATCCTGTTAAATATTCATGGGAACAGACAAATCTATTAGCATGTACAATTACCAGTAAACAGCACAGGGTTAAACCTGTCAACACCATGGACAACTTGATATTTTTCTTATATCCCCACTCACTGGCAGAGATTTGAGAATTATCTTAAGGGCCCAAACATCCATGTATACAGTTTCCTTTTTCCTTTAGTCCAGCTTTATGATACAGGATTTAGTGTGCCTGAGAAGTTTTTGGTCAAGTTTGAGTAAGTTGGGATTTAGTTTTAAAAAATATAAATGATTCTGGCTTTATTTGGCAGATATTCAAGGAATTAAGTATTTACAACATCACAGTAGGGCCTGGTGGGTCAGATTCAAGACTCTGCCTTGAATTATTCAGGTATAATTCCCAGGGCCACTCTGCTGTTATAAACACACAGTGAACTTGAGGGGCTGGTGAGGACACTAAGCTAATCAGTAAGGCCTTGTCTACTTGTCTTAGACGGTTTGCTTTGCTATAATGAAATATCATAAACTGAGTAGCTTATACACAAGTTATGTGTATTCCTCATGGTTCTGGAGGCTGACAAGTCCAAGGTCAAGATGCCAGTAGATTTGGTGTCTAGTGAGGGCCCACTTTCTATTCATATAGGGCACCTTCCTGCTGTGTCTTCCCATGGTAAAAGGAGTGAGAGGTCTCTCCCAGGTCTCTTTTATAAAGGTACTACTCCTCTTCATGAGGGAGCCATTCTCATAACCCAATCACCTTCCATAGGCCCTAGTCCTAATACCATCACCTTGGTGGGGAGATTTCAGCATGTGAATTTGGAGAGAATAGAAGCATGCAGATCATAGCACTCTTTCAATGGTTAAGAAAATAAAAAATGACCAAGACACTTACATCTTAATGACTAATTGTTGTTTCCAAACACATTGAAGTAGAAAAATAACTAATCCAACTGAGTGTACTGGTTAGCATTTTTATGTGACTATAAATTGCACTAGTGGGAGTTGGGTGACTCTGTGGCCTGGAACATGATGACTTGGCTACAGCATCAATTATTTTCATGAGGTGAAGAGCAAACAGAAGAGCAAGAGTTAATTATTCCACCTGGGAGCAGTAAATTGTCATAACATTTTGGGTAGAAAAGCACAGGACTATTGTAGTGTGTGAGGGATGGAATGGAAAGGCAACAGTACTAAAAAGTATTTTGTTATGGTATTTGAGAAATGTAGTGAGAAGACCTTGGAGTTATTTTGAAATTATGCTTTCATCGATGGACATTTTTCTTAAACTTTAATTTTGCTGTAAGTTGGATCACCTGGATTATGGCTCTAATAGAGTTATAAAAATAGTGCTACAAATATTCATCCTTAAGGATTTTTTACATCTGCCTCTTCCCACTTCCATAATCTCCCTCCTATTTTTTGTAGTAATTCATGTTTATGTAAATTTTCATGTTACAAAGGGTAACTTGAGTACATGGCTACTGAGCAAAGAGAATTGGAGGAAATAAGCCCTAAAATGCCCCCTATTTGGGGAAGTTTCTCCTCCCTGAGTTCTCTTCCACATGATCTCATTTATTTCAAACTCAGTAATGTTATTTCAGCTATATATATATTACTCTCTCTCTCTCTCTCTCTCTCTCTCTCTCTCTCTCTATATATATATATATATATATATATAGTAATAGATGCTAGGAAGACAAAATTATGAAGACAAGCATAAAGAGACACAGCAGCTAATTGTCCAGTGGAGAAACCAATAAATTATTCATATACATATTTGTTCAAGTAGTATTTATTCAGTGACCATTTAGTCAGCCTTGTGACTGTAATGATAACTAAGTTAGGTATGGCTCCTGCCTTCAGGGAGCATTGTTTAGTTGAGAGAATAGACAGCTGATCCAGGTGACTGCCACTAAATGAGTTATATGTTACCAAAAAGTAAGTGTAGGTATATAATGAGAACACAAAAGAGCAACATTTCATTTCAATAGGGCTTTCAAAATCATGAAGTCATAAGGTCAAAGAAGGCTTTTGCTATAGAGTAACTATGTGTCCCTCCTTCCCCCAAATTCAGATGTTGAAACATAATCCCAATGTGATGATATCTGGAGTGGGTATTTGGGAGGTAATTAGGTTATGAGGGTAGGGCCCCTCAAGAATGGGATTAGTGCCCTTATAAAATGGACCCCAGAAGGCTCCCTCACCACTTGGACTTCCCAGCCTACAGAATTCTGTAGTACTTTTCTGTTGTTGGTAAGCCAATCAGACCATAGCACTCTTTCAATGGGTAAGAGAAAAGAAAAAAAATGACTAGGGACACTTATATGTTAATGATTGATTTTTGTTTCTAAACACATTGAAGTAGAAAAATAAACAATCCAACTGTTACAGAAGCCTGAATTTTTGTTACAGAAGCCTAAATAGACTAAGACAGATTTCAAAATAAATTGGTGCACTGCGTATGCTGAAACCAGAATATTGAGTAGAATTAGTCCAGGAAAAGGAGAAGGGAGAAGGTAGGAAAGGGTACTGAGTGGAGGAAATGACATTTAGTAAGCTCCTGGCCAGTGCAGGCTGAAAGAAATAACATCTCTTTGTGGACCTTGCCTGGTCCTCCTCTGTGGCAAAGGCTGCTAGTTTTCTCCTGTATGAGTTTCCTCCTTCTTCTTTATTAATAGAAACCTGCTGATCTAACTAACTTTGAAAATGAGTGGAGTTTGTAAGACTAAAGGCAGAGTAAATTGTACATCAGCACTGTACTCCAGCTGATAAACTTATTTCCCATTGAGTAAAGGTTAACAATTCTGATACATCTATACATGTATACTGAAATTAAATAATGGTAGATGGTGAAGCCAGGTTTCTCACGACTGAAGTGGGGGTTTGCAGATAAAAAAAGGGAGACCCCCTTTTATATGATGCCCCACACCTATAGTGTGCCCTGCTCATAGTGGCATAATGACTTCCTTAATAGTAGTACAGTATTTAAAAAAGAGAAAAAATAGTAGTTTTATAGTGTTGATTGCACTGTGGTCTGAAAGACTGTTTGTTATAATTTCCATTCTTTTGCATTTGCTGAGGAGTGATTTACTTCCAATAATGTGGTCAATTTTAGAGTAAGTGGGATGTGGTGCTGAAAAGAATGCACATTCTGTGGATTTGGGGTGGAAAGTCCTGTAGATGTATATTAGGTTTGCTTGGTCCAGATCTGAGTTCAGTCCTGGATATCCTTGTTAATTTTCTGTCTCATTGATCTGTCTAATATTGACAGTGGAGTGTTAAAGTCTCCCACTATTATTGTGTGGGAGTCTAAGTCTCTTTGTAGGTCATTAAGAACTTGCTCTATGTATCTGGGTGCTCCTGTATTGGGTGCATATATATTTAGGATTGTTAGCTCTTCTTGTTGCATTGGTCCTTTTACCATTGTGTAATGCCCTTCTTTGTCTCTTTTGATCTTTGTTGATTTAAAGTCTATTTTATCAGAGACTAGGGTTGCAAGTCCTGCTTTTTTTTTTGCTCTCCATTTGCTTGGCAAATCTTCCTGGATAATATTCTGAAGAGTGTTTTCCAGTGTGAATTCATTCTCTCCATCACATTCAGGTACACCTATCAAACGTAGATTAGTTCTTTTCACATCGTCCCATATTTCTTGGAGGCTTGGTTCATTTCTTTTTACTCTTTTGTTCTCTAATTTTGCCTTATCATTCTATTTCATTGAGTTGATCTTCAATCTCTGATATCCTTTCTGCTGCTTGGTCGATTTGGCTGTTGAAACTTGTGTATGCTTCACAAAGTTCTCGTGTTGTGTTTTTCAGCTCCATCAGTTCATTTATATTCTTCTCTAAGCTGTTTATTCTCGTTAGCATTTCATGTAACCTTTTTTCAAGGTTCTTAGTTTCTTTGCATTAGGTTAGAACATGTTCTTTTACCTCAGAGAAGTTTGCTATCACCCACCTTCTGAAGCCTGTTTCTGTCAATTCATCAGACTCATTTTCTATCCAGCCCTGCTCCCTTGCTGTTGAGGAGTTGTGATTCCTTGGAGGAGGAGAGACATTCTGGTTTTGGGTGTTTTCATCCTTTTTGCACCAGTTTCTTCTCATCTTTGTGGATTTATCTACCTGTGGTCTTTGTAGTTGGTGACTTTCAGATGGGGTCTCCAAATGGACGTCCTGTTTGTTGATGATGAAGTTATTTCTTTCCGTTGTTTAATTTTCTAACAGTCAGGCCCCTCTGCTGTAGGGCTGCTGAGGTCCACTCCAGGCCCTGCTTGCCTGGGGATCACCTGTAGTGGCTGCAGAACAGTGAGGGTTGCTGCCAGTTTCTTCTGTTATCTTTGTCCCAGAAGGATATCCACCATATGTCAGCCTGAGCTCTCTTTTAAGAGGTGTATCCTTGGATATAAGGGGGTTGGGGAGCTGCTTGAGGAGACAGTCTGTCACTTATAGGAGCTCAAGTGCTGAGCTGTGAGCTCCGTTGTTCTGTTCAGAGTTCTGGGCAGGTATGTTTAAGTCTGCTGCAGTGGAACTCATAACAGCCTTTTTTTCCCAGGTGCTCTGTCCTGGGAAGTTGGGGCTTTATTTATAAGTTCTTGACATGCTGCTACCTTTTTTGGGAGATGCCCTGCCCAGCAAGGAGGTAACCTAGTCACAGTCTGCCAGAAGAGGTGTTGTTGAGCTGCCATGGTCTCTGCCCAGCAGCTGTGTGAACTTCCTTGTGGTTTTCTTTATAGAGGTATAGTTAGAACTGCCTTGGTAATGGTGGTCTGCCTCAGTAATGGCAGATTGCCTCTGTAATGCAGACTGCCTCGGTAATGGTGGACTGCCTTGGTAGTGGTGGACTGTCTCAGTAATGGCAGATGCCCTTCCCCTGACAGAGCTGGACTGTCCTGGGTCCAGCTGTGCTTGCTGTGAAATTCTCAGTCCAGAGCGTTTCAGATTGCTGGTCTTTATGGGAGTGGGACCCACCGAGCCAGATCACCTGGCTCCCTGTTTCAGCCCTCTTTCTTTCAGTTGAATGGGTGGTTCTGTCTCCCAGGCATTCTAGGTGCCAGTTGAAATGGCTGCCGAGATTTGCATGAGATTTTGTGCAGAGACTGGCTGCGCTGGCTGAAACAGCCATGCTGGAGACTCATGGTGCTTTTCTGCCGAGGAATCTCCTGGTCTGTGGGCAGTAAAAACTCGTTTGGAAATGCAGTGTTCACTCATCCTCTGCGTTCTCACTGGGAACTACACTCCAGAGCTGTTCCTATTCAGCCATCTCGGATCCTTGAGCTTGAATGATTTTTAAATGTATAACATGTAGACTATTGCTAAAAAATTGTATTGGATTAGGAAATTTTGTTAAAATCCCTCTTATCAAAAGAAGTAATAATATGAGCTGAGAGATATGTTAATTTGCTTCACTATAGCAATTATTTTACTATCTATATGTATCCCATAATGTCATGTTGTAAACCTCAAATATGAACAATACGTTTATTTTAAAAATCTATATACATTAAGGTTCTGTGTGCATCTAGTTCTAAGGATTTCAACTAATCTGTAGTGTTATGTACCCACCATTATAGCACTATACAGAACCGCTTCACCCCCTAAAAAAATCCTCTACACTTCATTCACCTAGTAGTCAACCCTTTCCTCACCTCTCAAACCTTTGGCAACCACTGATCTTTTTACTACTGTTATGCTTTTGCTTTTCCAGAATGTCATATAATTGTAACCATATAGTATGTAACATTTTTAGAGGGACTTCTTTCACTTAGCAGTATACGTTTAAGATTCATCTAAGATGTTCTATGGCTTGATAATTAATTTACCTCTATTCTGTTATATGAATATATAATTATCTATATAACATATATGTAATATTATATTTTCATATAAACAAAATAAAATGTAATTTAAAAATAAGGCCAGGCATGGTGGCTAATGCCTATAATCCCAGTACTTGTGATAGACAAGGTGGGTGGATCACCTGAGGTCGGGAGTTTGAGACCAGCCTGCCCAACATGGAGAAATCTTGTTTCTACTAAAAATACAAAATTAGCTGAGCATGGTAGCACATGCCTGTAATCTCAGCTAGTCAGGAGGCTGAGGCAGGAGAGTCACTTGAACGCAGGAGATGGAAGCTGTGATGAGCCAAGATCATGCCACTGCATTCCAGTCTGGGCAACAAGAGTGAAACTACATCTCAAAATAAATTAAATAAATAAATAAATAAATAAATAAATAAATAAAAAGAATATAGCACAGTAAGTTAATTCATTCCACATTTATTGAAGGACATTTTGCTTGCTTTCAGTGGTTAGTGATTATGTATACAGATGCTATGAAGATTCACAGGCAGGTTTTTGTGTAGGGAGAAGTTTTACAATCATTTGGGTAAATACCCAGGAGTATGATTAATGGGTTATGTGATGAGACTGTATTTAGCTTTGTAAGAAACTGCCAAACTTTCTTCTAAAGTGGCCATATCATTTTGCATTCCAACTAGCAGTATATGAAAGTTCCTGTTTTTCCACATCCTTGCCAACAATTGGTATTGTTATTATTATTTTTTTAAATTTAGTTATTCTAATAGGTATGCACTGGTGTCTCATTGTTCAGTTTATAATTAACTAATGACAAATGATATCAAGCATTTTTATATATTCACTTGTCATTTGTGTATCTTCTTTGGCAAGGTGTGTGTTATTTTTAATCTGATCAACTTTTCCAACTCTGCAAATCTCCCTTTGCTTGTTATTGTGGCTTTTTTCTGATTTTATTATAATAAAAACAAAACTCTTTGGGACCTTCAAGAGAGTTATGTGCCTAATTGAAACAAATGGATAGAAAGAAGCTGTTTGGAACCTGTTGGTCTGTAATGACTAATGGGTGCTGAAACCCAGTCTTTGTGTCCAGAGTTAAAAGGACATGAAGTAATTCAGGTGAGACTTGGAAGGATCTCTCAGTGGCCCCAACATCTTTCTTCAATCTCTATCATTTTTCTATTTTGTGGCATTTGTGTTCCTATTTGTCAGTTAGAGATCATTTGGCCATCTCTTCTAATGACCACTAGACCTGTTCTGGGAGCACGTCATCCTGGCTGAAGATCTAAGCAGTCCTTGGGTCTGAACCATCTCTCATAAAAAGATATTCAGAATTGAGACAATTATTTTGAATGGCTCAAGGCCCACCCTTCCTCTCACATTTGTAGAAATTCTAGTATTTGTTGCATACTCACTTAGTTCCAGTTTGATGGATTGACTTGCTGAAAATCTGGCAGGACTATTCAAACTCCCTGGCAGCTATGAAACTATGGCTCTCTGTCTAGAGTACAGCTTGGGTGGCAAAGAAAACTCTTGGCATGCTGCTTCACTGAGACTTGTAAACATTAATTAAGTGGACTGATGCATCATAATTCTGCTGTTTCATTTCCTTCTTTCAAAATACATGAAGGAGTTTTAGTTCTGGATGATAAACAACAAGAATCATAGCACTCTGCATTTAAACCAAATAAGCTCAATGAGGGCATACAATTCTTACAATTACAATTTTACTATTTTGCATATATTCACAATGGAAGAAGAAAACAAGGAGGCACAGGCTTCTTGGCTTGCTGAATGGGAGTTCATCAAACTTTGTGGGGCTCTGGTTGTGTGACCATTTGAAACACAGTCCCAGCTGTGTCTGTGGCTGGTTCTATCACCCTGGACATAACGTTGGCATCTCTTGGCATTAGTTCCTCAGCTGAAAATGAGTAAGTGGAGGCAGATGATATCTGTTTTCCTTTCAGATGTATTAATAATATGTGATGATAATACATTCCCAGAACAGGCTGCAGTCTGTTCAAAGGGGAAACCAAATGAGCTGGTAGTGGGGCATTATGAGAGATGTATTGGCTCTAGTTAGCCACCAGGGAACATCCAAGAGCACATCTACAAAGCCCCCTCACCCCTCCAACAGCTCAGAGCTTGTAAACCAAATTCTTATAAACTGAAATTTTCTTTCCTAGTGACAAAGTATCAGAGCTGTACACTATCATGAGAAAAGTGATTCCTAGAGATAAAAAAAAAGATGATCCAGGATATTATTACTTTTAGCAGCAGTATTTAAAAGGAACATACTAAATATATCTTTGACATTATTTCACCTTGCATTAAATTAGACTTGTGATAAGGCAACAATTGTGTAAGTTTGTGAAAATAATTTAATTTATTTTGGTTATGTTTTGACATTTGCAAGGGTTGGACTAAAGCAGGAAAGGCCAACAAACAAACCTCTCGAACACCGAACTGGGAAGGAAGTATTGATTTTTTCGGCTGGGAGAAAGGTGGCATAGTTGCCCAACAGCTAAGCTTGAGTTCACAAAGAAAGTCCCTGCCCTTTTAAAGGCTTCCAACTCTAGAAACTACACGTGAAAGGATCTTGGGCTTAAAACTCTATGTGAAAGGGTCTTGGGTTTACGACTCTGGAAATTACATGTGAAAGTGTCTTGACCTATGAAGTAGGTGTGTGGTGGGGATTTGATCCTGTTTAAGTAAAAACAATGCCTTCTGGAAAGATTCCTCCATACCATGCCTGTGATCTATAGGAGGGCAATTAAGGTGGCGCCCGGTCTGCCAGCCTGTACTTCTCCTATTGAAATGCAATGTGGAAGTCAAGGGGTAGGTGGTCTTAGATGCTTAGGTCTCCTTCCTCAGGACCAGGGTGATTTCAGTTACATACTGAGTATGCCACCCCAGACATTCAGAACTGCCATTTCTAAGTTTTGTGAGTGTTTAGCATTCAAAGTGTAGCTTTCATTCTGTGACATGGCATCCTTTTGATGTCTTAGACTTCTGAATTGAGGAGTGGGGCCTTAAATGGGGGATTAAAAATTCAACTGATCAGAACAGTGTAAGCCTCATTGGAAACTAGCAAACTGGCTAATGGACCGCGTGCCTCAATCTCGTATGTTTGATTACCTGGGTCAGCCTCCTCATGTCAGGCCGCTCTGGCACTTTGGCCAAGCTAAGGCTCAGGCCCCAGGTTGTGGTCCATCTACTCAGGGAAACCTCTTAGTACAGCATCCTCTACTTCTTTTCAGAAAATCGTTTCTTCTTCTTCTTGATTTTTCATTGAGACCATCATCTGCCTAGCTCCCTTGACTTCTCACTCAGGCTTTCCTGTTCACTGATGTTGCCAACTCAGTCACACAAGCAAGTGCATTTCTACATCTACCTCTGGATACCAACCATTCTCATTGCTGACCTCAACTGTCTATACTACCAGAAATTCTTCCAAGCTCTCACAGATATATTTACAGGTTTACTCTTTTATTAGTAGTTTGGCACTTAATATCTTGTTGATCTTCACTGACTGTTAATTGAACAAAATGAATTAAAATCAGAGAAAGAAAGAAAAATCAGACAGACAAAACTTAGGCTAAATAGCTGGTGAATGTAAAAGCTACCATGTAAGACAAAGCTTTAGCTTCCAGAAGAGGTTACAGAAGAACAAACAAACAAATGGAGAGGAAAGAGAAGGAGGAAGAGGAGGAGGAGAAGCATTGATAATTTTGTGCCAGAGAAAACTGGAGCTAAATATTAGAAACAGACTCACATGCTATCCTGGGATTCCAACTAGAAGAGAAATCACAAATATATGCACAGCATAATATGTGGATATATTCTTATATGAACCCATCTCACAGCTCATTTATGACCAAACGTCTAAAACTCAGCCTTTATATACAAATAGGTTCTTCAAATGCTATTTGCTGTGCATATCATAGAAACAAAACATAATAAACAATTTCTGTTTGAAGTAGCCTCTGATAATTTGGACAGGATGACTGGGCCAACTTTAGAAATCAAAATAACTTACAGTTTCAAGCATAGCTGATATTCACCCAGTCTAACCTAGCAAAGTCCTAGTGAAGTTTTTTTTTTTTTTTTTTTTAATGGCACATCATTCTGATTTGGTGCTGTCTGGATTGGGCAATGTTTCTGCTGTATTGTCTAGTACATGTGTTAATTCTCACCCTTAATTTTGAGGAAAATATTCTCTATCCACATCTTTCTCTCAGAGAGGCAGCTAAAATGTATGGATGACCTGTTGTGCGCCTTATAGCTTCCCTTTAAAATAGAGCATTTGCCTCATTATATACATGAGAAATTGAGGGTTGTGTAAAGTCAAGTGTTACTTAACGGTACATTCTTTTTTTTATGAGATGGAGTCTTGCCCCGTCACCAGGCTGGAGTGCAGTGGCGCGATCTCTGCTCACCACAGCCTCTGCCCGCTGGGTTCAAGTGATTCTCCTGCCTCAGCCTCCCAAGTAGCTGGGACTACAGGCATGTGCCACCACTCCCAGTTAATTTTTTGTATTTTTAGTTGAGGCAGGGTTTCATCATGTTGGCCAGGCTAGTCTTGAACTCCTGACCTGATGAGCTGCCCGCCTATGCCACCCAAAGTCCTGGGATTACAGGCGTGAGCCACTGCACCCAGCCCAAGGGCACATTCTTAAGAGGCCAAGTCAAGAGCTGAATCCTGGCTTGTTCATTTTATTCTCCTTTTATTTTTCTCCTTAAGTAATCACATTCCTAATCTTTCCCTACCTTCTTATGAGAGTCCAGAGTCATGTAAAGGTATGTCCCTCATCTTCACATGTTTAATTCATTCTGCCCCAAACCAGGCATAAGGTGAAAGGCATGAAGCAAAATCATAGCTCCAAAGCTTCAGGGATAAAATCACTATATCATCTTTTTGTTACTTTAAACATTACTATCTTTCTAGTTACAAGAAAACACACACATAAACACCCTCTAAAAAGCATAATGTGGCTACCGCTGTCTCTCATTGTCTTTCTCTCTTGGTCTCTTCCTGTGTACTTTTCTGAACTATTTTGTGCCTTACTTTTTGAATCATAAGCTAAATTTTGTGGCAGAAACTATATTTTTGCAGCCTATTGGATCCATTATTTCTATTTTCAACCTATTACAGTCTACCTTCAAGTGATATTACAAGGCCATGCATAGGGCAAGAATCCTAAAACAGGGTACTTCCAATTACTCTCTTCTGTCCTCTGAGCTATTGTCATCATACATTTTTACTTTTATAAATGTTATAAACTCTACAAAACAATGTCACAAGTTTTCTTTAGTGGCTTTTATTTTAGCTCCATCACAAGAAAGAAAAAAATTATGTTTACTTGTATTTTGATGATTTCAGATCTCTTTATTTCTTTATGTAAATGCAAGTTTCTGTCTGATTATACTTCTGCCTAAAGAACATCCTTTGAAATTTCTTAGAGTACGTGATAGCTGGTGATAAGTTGTATGTTAATTTATGAGCCCAAGAAAGCCTTTATTTTGACTTTATTTTTAAGTAAATTTTTATTGTAGGAAAATTTTAGTCATATAGCAAAAATGTGAAGATAAAAAAGTTCCCATATACTCCTCACCCAGTTTCCCATTAGTATCTTAATGTTCTTATTAGTATGGTACTTTTGGTATAATGTTGATAAGTTATTATCTTACTTGCATATAAAATTACTCACGAAATATAAAAATATACAAAAGTTATATTATCATTACTACATTGGTATGGTATACCTGTTAAAATTAACAGATAAATATTAGTTGTATTATGATGGTAACAGACTGATTACTTAGTTTTTACCTAATGTCTTTTTCCTGCTCCTGAATCCCCAAGATCCCACCCAGGGTACCACATTACATTTCGTCAACATGTCTCTTTAGGGTTCTCTTGGTGGTGAGAGTTTCTCAGTTTCTTCCTGTTTTTGATGACATTGACAGTTTCAAGAAGTACTGGTCAGTTGTTTGGTAGACTGTCCCACAATTGAGTTTTCTCTGATGTTTTTCTCATAATTAGACTGGGGTTGTCAGTCTCAAGGGGAAGATCACAGAGGCAGCGTGACTTTCATAAAGATTTTTTTTCCCCCAAATTTTGCTATGTTTTACTAGACTATTATTATTATTATTGTTCTTTAGGTTCTGGGATACATGTGCAGACTGGGCAGATTTGTTACATAGGGTATATGTGTGCCATGGTGGTTTGCTACACTCATCAATCCATCATCTACATTAGGTATTTCTCCTAATGCTATCCCTCCCCGAGCCTCCCATCCTCCAATAGGCCCCGGTGTGTGATGTTCACCTTCCTGTGTCCATGTGTTCTCATTGCTCAGCTCCCACTTATAAGTGAGAACAAGTGGTGTTTGGTTTTCTGTTTCTGTATTAGTTTGCTGAAAATGATGGTTTCCAGCTTTATCCATAACCCTGAAAAAACCATGAACTCATCCTTTTTTATGGCTGTATAGTATTCCATGGTGTTTATGTGCCACATTTTCTTTATCCAGTGTACCATTGATGGGCATTTGGGTTGGTTCCAGGTTTTTGTTATTGTGAACAGTGCCACAATAAACATACTAGTAAGTGTGTCTTTATAATAGAATGATTTATAATCCTTTGGGTATATACCCAGTAATGGGATTGCTGGGTCAAATTTCTGGCTCTGGATCCTTGAGGAATCACCACACTATCTCCCACAACGGTTGAACTAATTTACACTCCACCAACAGTGTGAAGGTGTTCCTATTTCTCTACATCCTCTCCAGCATCTGTAGTTTCCTGACTTTTTAATGATTGCCATTCTAACTGGTATGAGATGGTGTCTCATTGTGCTTTTCATTTGCATTTCGCTAATGACCAGCGATGAGCTTTTTTTCATATGTTTGTTGGCCGTATAAATGTCTTCTTTTGAGAAGTGTTTGTTCATATCCTTCTCCCACTTTTTGATGGGGCTGTTTTTTCCTTGTAAATTTGTTTAAGTTCTTTGTAGATTGTGAATATTAGCCCTTTGTCAGTTGGATAGATTGCAAAAATGTTCTCCCATTCTGTAGGTTTCCTGTTCACTCTGATAATTTCTTTTGCTGTGCAGAAGCTCTTTAGTTTAGTTAGGTCCCATTTGTCAGTTTTGGGTTTTGTTGCCATTGCTTTTCATGTTTTAGTCGTGAAGTCTTTGCCCATGCTTATGTCCTGAATGGTTTTGCCTAGGTTTTCTTCTAGGGTTTTTATGGATTTTGGTCTTAGGTTTAAGTCTTTAATCCATCTTGAGTTAATTTTTGTATAAGGTGTAAGGAAGGGGTCCAGCCAGTTTTCTCAACACCATTTATTAAATAGGGAATGCTTTCCCCATTGCTTGTTTTTGTCAGCTGTGTCAAAGACCAGATAGTTGTATATCTGTGGCATTATTTCTGAGGCCTCTGTTCAGTTCCATTGTTCTATATATATCTGTTTTGGTGCTAGTACTATGCTGTTTTGGTTACTGTAGCCTTGTAGTATAGTTTGAAGTCAGGTAGCATGCTGCCTCCAGCTTTGTTCTTTTTGCTTAGGATTGCCTTGGCTATATGGGCTCTTTTTGATTCCATATGAAATTTAAAGTAGTTTTTTCTCATTCTGTAAAGAAAGTCAGTAGTAGCTTGATGGGGATAGCATTGAATCTATAAATTACTTTGAGCAGTATGGCCATTTTCACAATATTGATTCTTCCTATCCATGAGCCTGGAGTGTTTTTTTCTTTTGTTTGTGTCCTTTCTTATTTCCTTGAGCAGTGATTTGTAGTTCTCCTTGAAGAGGTCCTTCACATTCCTTGTAAGTTGTATTCCTAGGTATTTATTTTCTTTGTAGCAATTGTGAATGGGAGTTCACTCATGAGTTGATGTTCAACTCTATTGCTTTCTAGATTGTAACTTGGGAGAAGTCTCTTAAGTTTCTCCTAATTTCTATTTTCCCACCCTCTAAAATAAAAGTGGAAACATGTATACCTTAACCCAGCAAGGAGATTAATTTATGAATGTAAGAAAATACTCTTAATTCCAAAATTCTGTGAAAATGTTGACTCTTATTATAACATCACATTCTGCTCCCCTGGGATAAGTGGGCCAGAATGATTGACCCATTCAATTTTGAAAGTAAATTTTCTCTCAGTGTTCATATGTGTTCATTCTCACAGTGAGTATATAGATTTGAACAGTAGCGTAGTTTGTTAATCTGTGTCTTGACATATTTGACTGACTAAGAGGATTTTCTTTTCTTGCAAGCTGAGAAATGGAAAATTAGAAAGCTGTAAGATCTCAGACTTAAAGCAATGGTCAGTGAAGGAAACACAAACTTAATGTAAATACCATAGAAATGTAGCAAAAGCTAGATTATTGAAAAGAAAAAATATTGTAGCCTTGAAAGAAAACATATTTGTATATTTTCAGAAATCTTACTAGTCCCAAATTTACCTTCTGGCTGAATGGTTTTATGGTGAGGAGATGAATTTTCTCTGCTACTTTTAACTAACTCTCTGATTTTAATCTTCAACTCAGCTTCATTCTGATTGAAAGTAAAATTTCTAGCTTATGAACAATAAATGAGAACTGTGGCCACAAATCTAATGCTGCACTTGAGGTGACAATCATGTGACAAATCTTTCTTCACAGCTTGAGTTGACTGTTTTGTTTGGTTGTAATTTTCATGGACTTATGTTGGTATTTGTATATTTTGACTTCATCTTCCTTTTGATTAAAAGGGTTTTAGAATACAGAGTGTTGTGTGTGTTTGTGTGTTTATATGTGCGTGTGTGCATGCAGGCATAAATGTGTACATCGGGAGGCAAAATTGGCATCAGCCAAGCATTAAAATTCCTTCTTCCATCTTTCAATTTTGTCCCAAATAACTGTGCTTATGCTTCAATATACCATCTCTTAAATGTTGAGTACCCATCCCCTCAGAAAAATGCATATCAGGTTAGAGATGACCTCAACTTTTATTTGGCATACTATTAGAGGACCTAAAAAATTGTTTTGTATATAATGAGTGCTAATTAATGTGTCCATATTGTTTATCATATACCTTTGTCTCTTATAATTTCATAAAAACAGAGTAAAACAAGGACTATCTAGGGCAAACGAGGATGTATGGTTACCCATCAACATACATTTTTCAATTCTGAACTGAATCTAGTCTTTCACATGGCTAATTTTTTTTTTCTCCTAACTTAGTGAAACAGTCAGCCTGGTCAAAAGAAAAAACACTGCACTTGATTGCAATAATAATATGAATCAACTTTGATTGAGCCCCTATGTTCCAGGTTCATCTCATTAAATCCTTACCACAACTCTATGAGATAGATGCAGCTATTTTTCTTCTCTTATTGATGAGGAAACTGAGGCTCTGAGATGTTGAATAACTCTCCCAAGATTACACCACTAGGTTCGGAGTGCTGGTTCTGGATTCAGAGCATCCAGATTTAAATCTCAAATACAAAATGGCATGGAATCATGTTCAAAAAATATAATTTGTATTAGTGAAACAATTTATTTAAAAAGTTTTGGCCAGCACAGTGGCTGTAATCCTAACACTTTGGGAGGCCAAGGTGGGAGGATCACAAAGTCAGGAGTTCGAGAACAGCCTGGCTAATATAGTGAAAACCCTTCTCTACTGAAAAAATGCAAAAACTAGCCAGGCGTGGTGGCACACACCTGTAGTCCCAGCTACTTGTGAGGCTGAGGCAGAAGAATTGCTTGAACTTGGGAGGCAGAGATCATGTTGCATGATAGAAAGCATTTTTCTATCATGCAATATGACATTTTTTGATACCTATTCCTTACACACCCAATATCCTCAAACCTCCTGGGTTTTCAGGAGGCAGAGGTTGCAGTGAGCTGAGATCACGCCACTGAACTCCAGCCTGGGCAACAGAGAGAGATTCTGTTTAAAAAAAATGTTTTGCAAAGGATAAATTACCCTACTGTGAATTGCATACCAATGTGTAGTTCTTTGCAGGATATAGTGCCAATTTTTAGTTGTCACAAAAGGGAGGGGTGATTGTTTTGGCATCTAGTGAGTTGAGGCTAGGGACACTGCTATACATCCTATGATGCACCAGATGCCCTCTCACAATAAAGAATTATCCAGCCTCAAATGTCAACCATGTTGGGGCTGAGAAACCCTATGCTATATAAATACAGGTTAAGAAAACATGAACCTTGTCTTTTAAAAGCTCACAGCTTATATGGAGAAATCAACACATAGGTAGATATGAAAAATACAATGCAGGGGCTGAGGGCAGTGGCTTACGCCTGTAATCCCAACATTCTGAGAGGCCAAAGTGGGAAGGAAGTTTACTTGAAGCAAAGAGTTTGAGATGAGCCTGGGTAACAAAGTGAGAATCCTGTATCTACAAAACAAAAAACAAAAACTATGCAGTATTTCAGTAGAAGTGGTTCAGTAGAGTTGGAGAAATTCAGATCAAGGGAGAGAAGGGATAGAGCACCATCTTGAGCTATATAAAGGCTGTAATGTGAAAGAGAGAGGGCTTGTTATGTTTAACCTTAAGTGGTAGACAGACTTCAGCTTCAGAAAAGATGAGCTGATAAGCTCCTTGTGGGCATGAAATGCGTGTTTCTCTTCAACTGTTACATCCTCATGTCTAGAACAGTGCCTGACAATGAAGTAAGGCTTAATAAATGCTTGTTGAATAATAGTTAAACAGATAAATGAATGAACTCAAGCATCCAAGGGCAGGTTTTAAAAGTTAGGATTGAGTCTCATCTGAAGATTATCTGATTTTATGACAGTAATTCTCCAGGAGTTGGGAGAGACAGCTCTTCTCTGTGGCTAGTTGCCAGCTAATGTTTGAAGGAAGGAGAGAAGACAGAGCCTCTTTTCTGCATCAGAAAATATTGTGAACACAGGTGTGGGCTTTAGCAACCTAGAAGTGCAGGCTTCTTCCAACAAAATGAACCCTATATGAAATTCTGGACAGTAAAAGAGGAAGATAGGTGGGTAACCCACTTGAGGGAGGTATGATAATAGCAACTGTTTCTCTTTTGTCAGTTTGTCTTCTGTGTAGGATATATGTGTAGCTGGAATAAACAATGAATAAACACACACACATGCACACACATATATAAATACATTTGTTATTATTAATTAGTCATCATATGAGGTATGGTCAATGGAAAATCAAACATTCAGCAGTTACCTTTCATCTTTCTCAAATAGTTATTATCAAACAGAAAAAATAGAACAGTGGATTAATAAGTACTTCATGAAAAAAAAGTTAGATGGCTGCATTTTTTAAATTCATCCACTGAAATTATAGTATCTGTGGTTTTAGTGTGTATGGAAATGGTATATTTGTTTTACTCAATGGGCCTGTCTATTTTCTATCATGCAATATGACATTTTATGATACATATTCCTTACAGATTCAATATCCTCAAAGCCCCTGGGTTTTCATTAACTTGTATCTTTGAATTTTTGGAATGCATGGGGTTCTACAGTAATATATTTACAATGTTGAAAGATGACTTGCTGATTGCCACACTGAACAGTAGCCTAGGGGCATGTCAAACTTTGATGTGAGCTGGTATTTTCCGTATTGTCCAAATGTCTATTTTACCTAAATGATCAAAGGCTGCTCTTGTCTTTCTCAATGTGCAGCAGAAGACTGTATTTTGTTAAAACATCAGAAATAAATGAAAATTAAAATGTCCAGGTTTTGACGGGTTCAAACAATAGTGTGATTAATGATTGCAATTCTGCCAAAAGGTATCATTTTCTGCACTTTACTATTTATTCCATATAATACTAAAATACTAGTGCTAGTGGTAGTGTTTACTTTAAAATGGTTCAGACTTCCCAGATTTAGTAAATGAGTGAAACTAAGTATTAAATATATTTCAAAATATAAATTTATAAGCACTTTGAAATGCAGGTAAAATGTAAATTTATGAACATACTAATGTTATATAAGCACTATACTTATTATATAAAATATTAGCCATACTGATTTGCAGCATTCTTCAACTTCAGTCCTCAGCCATTGTGAATTCTCGCTCCTGGTTGACCTCAGGGGTGGTCTCAGCCCTTAGTCCTTCTCTTCCCTTAGCCTTGGTGGAGATATCTACATGTTTTAGAGGGCTTCTCTCGCCAGCTTCATTTTCATTCTTGATGATGATAATTGTGATGATGATGATGATTGGTGGTGTTCCTATTATTATTAGATAGGACATTAAGGAAAGATGGGAGAAATTAGGAGAGTTGCAGGAGCTCAGTGATAGAAAGGGGCTGGGTGAGTTTGTGGTAAGGGCATTGAAGATGAGCATGAGGAGGCTGGGAAAAAGAAGGAGAGAGGGACCAAAGAGAGGACCAAGAAAGGTGAGAAAGTTACTGACTCATGTCTGAAATAATGTTATTACACTAACAAAATTCCTGGCATTGGTATGTAAAAATAACACTGATGGAGTTTTGGTCCAAGTAAGACGTTATAAACCTGTTCTCTCTGCTTCTCTCTGCTAAGCACAACTACAAACCCTGGAAATGGTACAAGAGACAACCAAAGGGAAGCTCTGACAGATGGCCAGAAGCAGGTTAGCTGGTGACAGGATGTTTTGAAGCCCCTCACCCAACAGAAGAAAGTCATCGGAACTGGCATTTCCTGATACCTGAACTAGCAACAGAAAATAGCTCAGGAACACTTTTTCCCCCTGGATTAGACAAAAGTTCCTCTGACACCATCAGGTGAGCCTGAAACCACCTTCAAGTAAGATAGATTAAGAGCTCTGCCAAAAACAGGAAGCTGCTTCTCTTTCGCCAGTGGTTGAAGACTCCCCCCCTTTTTTTTTTCTTTTTCTTTTTTTATTGCATTTTAGGTTTTG